>JANHFT010008469.1:9728-32909 GCA_032467955.1 Pseudoxenodon macrops
TCAACAGTTTGTGCCAACATGTCTCTCCTAATAAATTGGAACTTTGAGGAATGCTTTGCCTTGGAGTCTGATTTGTTTAGGGATGATATTTGGAACGCTGACATGTTCTTTATCACTAACTAAACTGCTGTACATCTTTGTTACCTATCTTCCCTGCCTCTATATGAAATATTCTTCCTTAATCACACCCTCCTTCTCTCTCTGGCGTTTTTCCCACACCATTGCTAGTCTATGTTCATATAAGATTTCTTCTTAGGAGAGGCTTATCTAAATTGGATTTATTTATTTGGCTGAGAAACTGATTTTGAAATCTTTCGAATCATATTACTTGTATGCTGCAAATAGGATGTGGTCTTTGTGTATCTATGATTAATCTTAGTCATATTAAACACCATGCACTGATTGAACAGCCCATATACTGATTGATTAATATATTATTCATCTTAAAATAAAATAAAATACTTATGTGCAAAATTATTTATAGGATTTGTTCTTTTATTTATTTATTTATTTATTTATGTAATGATAAACAGCAAACACATTTGAGAAAAGGAAATGTGTTTTAAAAACAATGCCTGTTTAGAACTCAAATGTGCAAATGTCACAACTGACAGTATAATTTATTTTTTGTGATTACTGGAACTTCCAAACTATGATTCTGTGATATATTCATTTACTTAAATAAACAAAAACCAATGAGTAATGAAAATATATTGAAGTAATGTATGAAGGAGCAGTTGGACAAATATATTCTCTCTGTGATAGGAATAGAAATCTGCAGTACTGGAGCTGCATATGATCCTCATTTTATTTGTGTCTGTTGGGGTGCTCTCAATCCACACCAACAGGTTTCAATGCAGAACTCCAAAAAAGGACAGGTAGGAAACAAAAGTAACCCCTGTTACTTTAACGTAAACATCATACTGTGTGTGATCTGACATAAAATCTGAATTCTGTGCTCTAAAATGAATGGCCTCCTCTGCAGCATTGTTACCAAGGCGATAAGGAGAAGATATGGCAGCCACTGTTGATATCAAGGTGCTTGCAAATAAGATGGCAGAATGGAACCAGGAAGGGATGCTGCGATAGCTTAATTGGAGAACTTGCCTGGACAGAGGTTGATGAATGGAGAAGTCTAGCAGCACTGATCAGAAAGTAGATTTATGTCTGATTGCTGTGCACATGATTGCTGTACTTGGGATCCCCTGGGTATCAGATTTTTTTTGGGGGGGGCTGAGGGATCCAGTCAGAGGAAGAAGAATTGGAAAAGTATCCGCATGCATGAATTGGAATGGCCGCGTTTTTCATTCCTTTAAGTTGTAGTGGGTACAGAAGATGACTTTGGGGAAGCTGTGCAGGAGCTATTGAAAAATGAAAGTTTTTTTATGTCCAAGATAGCAACATTCAGAAATAGCTCAGATAAATACTTCCTTAATTCACTGCAATTGGAAGAATGTTGGAACATATGATCCCTTTCAACATGTAAGTAGGCTGTATAGAAATACAAGGCTTGGGGGAAGAGTAGAGGAGAAGAAGCATCAGATTATATTGGGCAATTTTCATAAAGACAACTTTTTGAGGAAAGGTTTTGGTGGTTCAGCAATACAGGATCCCTGAAAGACCCCTGTTTGAAGCCTGGAGGGTGAAACCTAATGTTTTGTTACATTAGGAAGCAGTTAATTAAGCATTTTCAATATTGCCTATCACTTGATTAGGTCTGAAAATGATACGTAACTCAGAGGAGAATAATGAAAGCTTTATAGCTCTTATTTACTTTGTCTCTTCTACAGAGAAACCAATATTCTATCCCATCCTTCCCATAATCATGTGCACGTACTTTTCAAAGGATTCAGCTCCTGCCTGCTTCACATGTACTTTTGTATGCTGGAAAAATTATAATTGTCCTCTAATATTTTGTTTTTGATCGGGGCATTAGAAGTAAGATATCTAATGCGGTACATTCTGAAATGTAGTTTCTTAGTCTCTGCTCTACCTCCCTGGTCCACCCCGAAATTGCAGTTTCTTAGTCTCATTTCCAACGCCTATAGGGCTTTTCCTGCAGCCATTTATGCTTAATGTATGGACATTAGGAATAGGGCTAAGAGCTGCATGACGACAGAGCCCATAGTGCTGTCCATTCTTTTGCTTTGCCTCATCTTGTTTTTTCATACAGTTCATGCTCTAGGGAGATAAGATCAGAAATATAGCAAAAAGCCCAGGTCCATTCATCCTCTGAGTTATTGCTTTTAATGTCTGAGGCAACAGAAGGAGAATGTTGCCAGTCCTAATAAAACTCTTTTGGTCTCTGTGGTGCATTGCTTTGTACTTATCTCCTCCTTTGAAGTGAGGGGGACAAACATCGATACCAGAACTCGGTGAGCATGTAAGTGGGTACATCATTCTCTGAATTGTATTTATCTGATTTCAGCTTTATTATTGCCTTTTAAAAAGGTTGATATTTATAATTGTCTTCTTCTTCAACACATCACATATTATCAAGTGCATGCTTTCTTAATTTATTTTCCTCTTTTGCATTATTACAACTCTCTACCCTTTTACTCTTTATTCCCTCCATCTCACACTTCATTGCATTTTACTACACATGTTCTGTATGATTGTACTAACAAGGATCCTTTGTTCACTGGCTGTTTTCTTTTGCTGCCTGCATCCCATCATTTTGTCTCTTTTTGCTGTGCCACAGACCTTCTCTACACCTAGATCTTTTTTTCCTTTCAACACTTTCAAATCCTTTTGCACATTGATTTCTCATTTCATCCTCTTCTTACCTACCCAATTGTCCCACCTGTTCCATTCGTACTTCTGTGCTATCATAATGAAATAGACGATCAAATAGAAGAAGAGGAACATTTTTTGTCAATCCTTCCTCTTTCTGCAACCACTTTGTAAATCTGCAAAAACAGTGTAGGAAATGAAGCTAGAGACTAAGAGGTTGGCTGATCTTTTGAAGACAAGCGACTTAGTTAATCTGGGTGAAACACACTATATTCATTTTCTCAACAATAAATTTTTAAAGAGAGTGTTAAGGGTAGATTTTACAGTTCAACTCAAAAGAGATTTCTGTGTCACTAAATACTTCTGAATCTATAGGAAGAATGATCTAGATAGGCCCTCAGTTTTTGAAAAGGCAGAAATAGTAATTGATCGCATTTGCACATGTTACTAAACTATATCTTTAAAAATACTTTGTTGGACAAGCCTAATTGGCCAATTGGCCAATTGACACAACCCCAAGTTATAATGGATGGTTTTACACACCATAGTGAGTGTGGTAAGAAACTGCACTATGAAATAGCAATATGGGTAAATTAGGCTATTATTCAAATTTGAGGGAGGGAGGGAGAGGTTGCATGAGCCCTCAGATTTTTAATAATGCAGGGATGATCTAGAATAGAGTAATTTATTTAGGCTTGGTAGAAAGAAGATAGAAATCGTATCCAAAAGAACAATAAATTGGTGAATTGGTGAATGACTTTGCACTCTAATGTATATTTTTATGTGAAAGTAAGGCCCACTAATTTTATTCTTCGGCATCAAATTTCACACATTGGCATATATGTCACACAGCTCTCATCACTATCAACATGAATGAAACATTTAATACCCCTTTTGAAATAGCTAAGGAACCTAGATTATTCTGGCGTGCCAGCATTATGGCCTTCACCTTACTGACTGTGAAAGCTTTCACAGTCCTATTCACTAATTAAACCAACCAATTCTTCAGTGCTGCATGTGATTTGTGATATTATGCCTTTAAGTGTGTTATTTAAGTTTGCAATGCAGTTAATTGAAACCCTACTAGATGCAAATCAAAAGTTTCAGCCTTAATTGAGATATTTTGAAAATTGAACCCATTGCTTCAGGCAGGTGCTACATGAGATTCCATTAATATAGGTAATTAACATTAGCCTCTGCTTTAATTAACATGCACACTTTAATTAGTAAAGCATTAACCAACATTAAAAAATCTGATCTTCATGCATCACAAAACCTGCAAAGTTATGACTTCTATGTTATTTTTTTCCCCTAGGCTGTAAATCACATAGCACATTGACAGTTTTAAGAAGTATTTTATTCAATAAATAAGTTACTTGAAATCCTTGAAATGTAAATATTTTAAATCGTATTAGACTGCATTAGACTCTTATGTTGTAGATACTTATATTCCTCACTTTAAAAAGCCAAAACAAAATTGCCATAGTAAAATAAAATATTGAATTAAAAATATCACAGTCTTTCCCAAAAGGATAAATTCGAGGTAGTATAAAAAGAACAGGAATTTCCCAGTTCCTCTCTTCCTCTTACCTGTACTACAGATTACTTATTATGGTGTGTGTGTGTGTGTGTTGTCTCCCAGCCACTTGTAACAGATTTGGGAGGTGCATGGAGGTTACATAGGAAAGAGGAAGCAACAGTCCATCAAAAGAGTATATTCTGATAGCAAAGGGTTCAATTGTATCTGACTCTAGGGGGCGCGATGTTCATCTCCATTTCTTAACCAAGGAAGCCAACATTGTCTGAAGATATTTATATGGTTACATAGACATAAATATTTTGTTTTTAAATTACAGTTAGCTAAGTATTTTCACCCTATTGAGTTACATAGGAATCCTCAACCAGTTATTTGAATAATGAATGAATAATTTTGTGTAATTATAATACCTACATAATTTCCTAGTAACAGATGTGCTTGAAGAATAAAATTCCAAATTGTACAATAATTAATAAAACTATGACCCTGAGCTCTTCTCAAATAAATAAGTAAATATCCAGAGGATTTTTTTGGGGAAACCCTTGAGTTACTATCATGCTATTTCATTTGGAGGCATCTTATATATGTGGAATATACTCCATATATGTCATAATTCATGAAAAGATGGCAACAGTATGTTGACTTGCAAGGTTGGAGAAATTAGCCTGTATTGAAGCAAGTTTAGGTTAAACTGCACTTTGGTTCTGCTTATTGATGATCAAAATGTGTCATAACCTGCTAGTACCCTCCTTACTTGTAACAGGGGATGCTCCATATGGTATGTTGACATATATATTACTAAAAAGCATTATATGAATATGGAACTGAAGAAGCTTCTTAGATGAGAAGCAAAACATCTTCCAAGAAAAAAGTTGTTTTTTGGAAAAGCACTTTTGGGACAACCATGACCTGAATGGCTGAGAATCTCCATAGACATTATATGAAAACCTTCCTATAATCATGACAGGGAGAAGAAACATAAAGAATACGATAGAAAATAAACCAAATAAGTTGTGTGTCCCTGAAATAAAGATAAGGAGGAAGAATATAAGAGGTCTGAACTAAAGTGATCCAATTTTGTATGACAGAATTGGTGGATACATGCATGAAAATGAAGGTTTAATGATGAATGGTTAAAGTATATATTAGAAAAGAGAAACCAGTGCAATGAAGATTGTTAGGAGTGCATATGAAAGCAGCAATCTGTAGGTTGCTGATTCCATTGACTGGTAATAATGGAAGAATCAGTCATGTTAGAGAAAACAGTGTGACATTCTAATGAACATGAACTAGCAGAACACAACAAAACACTAACTCCTCCTTCAAATAAAACAAATAAAACCTTCTCCCGGTTGACATGAATGGAAGAGTGAGGATGAGAGAGTACAGAAAAACTCACTGGGTCCGACAGGAACCAACAGCAGATGACAAAAAGGAAATGGCTATGATTTAACAGGGCAGAGAAAATATGCTACGATTTTGATGGAAATAAAATGTTTTGGAAGTGAGTAAAAAGGCCTAAACTACGACACAACTAATGGTTTTAAAAACTATTTGGGAATGAAACTTAAACAAGGAAATGCTAACAGAAGCATTTAAGGGATTTATATGGCAACAATAGAGATATATTCAAGAGTGTAACTGAAACAAATGCATTCATATAAATCCATCCCCTCATAGGAAATTATAAAAGCTGTGAAAAATGTATGTTAAAATTACAATAGCCTTATTTAATATAGTCACTATACAAACAGGAGAGCACTTAAGACCAGATAGAAACATTACAGCAAGTTGGCTTGTTAAGTGCACCTGCAAACCTGTCTAGCAGAATTCTGATGTATAGATTACAACAGGTAACAATGAGCAAAATTTAGAAAGCACAGTTTGATTTTATGCAGGATAGATGTTATGCAAACCAAATTTTGGCTCTTCATTAAAATGTATTAAAACAGATGAATGCAAGAAAGAAAAATATTATACAGTTGTTGATTTAAAGAAAGCATTTGATAAAGCAAACAGTCTGGAGTAATGGAATATTTTATGCAAATATGTAGTTGAATGTTAAGTTACTGAATGAGATGTGAACAATGGTATGGAAGTTCAGCATTCCTGAGAATGGATTGCTTAATAGGAAACTTAACACTGAGCATGGAATAAGACAAGAACATAATGTACTTATGGATAAATATATAAACAGTGTTTGTAGTGACAAAAGTGTACTGTTGTAGATTTGAATGTATGTGTATTTTTATAGGAAGATGGAACCACATCAGGGGTGGGTTCTAACTTACCTCACCGCCGGTTCGCTGCCTCCCGTGCCCTATGGGCACGCCTTGTGTGTGCACACATGCGCAGTAGAAAAAAGTCCTGAAAAATTAAAGCAAAAGGCCAAAAACAAGATGGCAACGCATGCGCAGTGGTGGAAACTCAGCTTCTGTGCATGCACAGGAGAAGAAAAATCTGAAAGAATTTTTTTTTAAATTTCCCCCAAAAGATGGCGGTGCCCACAAAGCAGAACCAGCTCTGTGACGTCACCAGCAGCCTACTACCTACTCAGTAGAACCGGTCCAAACCAGTAGGAACCCACCTCTGAACCACATTGCTGACTAGGAACCCAAATAATTTACAAAGAAAATTACTAAATTTGAATGAGATGATACAACAAAGAATATGGAGCTGAAAAGTTATTGTGCTTAACCAAGAAAATGGAAGGAATTATTATAGGTTTCATATATATGGTGAAAAAAGGCAAGAGGTGAATGTGTATACTTTGGTAGAAAATAGGTAGAGAAATTATAACATGTGAAAACATTAGGAAAAGGTAGTGAATAGTATTTACTCTGTTGTAGGGAATGAAGGTATTTTTAAAAAGAAGCAAAAATGGTTCTGTAGAAGATTTTTTTTCTACACACAGTATTATATGGAACTGAATGTTAGGTATGTTGTAAGAAATGTGTAAGCTGAATGCAGAGGTATTTAATGGAAGGCTAAAGTGAAAATGTCAAGAATAAATGAATGCTGAATGAATATAGATTGAATTTTTAAAAAGGGAGTGATTATTATTAAAAAAAGTACATTGAGGTGCTTTGATTTCAGAGATCATTTGAACTTGTGATAGTACTGACTAATCCTTGGAGTTCTGGCACTGCAACATTCCTTTAGCACTTGATTGTGATTGAAGAGCTCAATGCCTACCTTACAGTTATGATATTGCCACATCCTGAAATCATGTGGTCGCCATTCGTGACCTTATTTGCCAGCTTCTGAGAGCAAGGTCAATGGCTAAATTGGCAGGAGATTAAAAATGGCGACCACTTGATCTTCTCATTTAATGTCGGCGGGTGATTTGCTTGACAATGGCAACCGGGAGTGCCAGAATTGTCATTGCTTAGTGGCACAATCACATGATGTTGCATTTTATGACCACATCATTTAGCAATGACAATTGCATTCCCCACTGATGTTATTAACTGGGGTTACCTATATGGAGAAAATGAATGGGAATTAAATGGCTAAACAAAATATATGAAGAAAGAGTGAATGAGCTTAGAGGAAAGGAAAAGAAAACCTGTAAAAGTTATGCTTGGATGAAGTAGATAAAGTCCTCAAAAGGGCAAAGATTAGAAGCCTAAAGAGCAAGAGGCAATGTATGGATGTGATATATGGATGAAGTGGAAACAAAATATGGAGAAGAATAATGAACAGAGTGGTATGAATTAGGTTTATTTTTTTCTTTAGGCCTTTCAGGTTTTTTTGTTCATGGTTTCTCATTTCTTTTTAGCACTCTACATAATATTGCTTATCCTGAAAGGAAATAACTTACTAGCAATGAACAGTATATTTGTAGGCCATGTTGGCTAGAATGTCATGTCTCATTATTTTTTTCAGATATTTTGAGCACCTGCCAATTGTCTAATATAGAAAAAAGTTCCTGGGTAAACACAAAACAATGACAATTTTTTGAAAAAACATAATCTTCCAAGATTATTAAACTGGGTTGCTTTTGGAGGACCCCAAGAGCACAGATGCTTTGATAATTTAGAACAATGTATTTCTGGGATTTGCAATGAAGCAATCCCTTTGTCTGAATGCAGATCGTCAGTAAAAATCCATTGTTGCAACTGAGCAATTCAACCTGTTGTTAATCATAAATTACAACTATTTTTTGCATGCTTGGTTGAAAAGGGAGCACTTGAGAAGACACTACATGAAGTCAGTCATTGTAAAAGACCCCAAATTAGTCTGCATTCAGCACTTCCAGTGAAAGGGAACATTGGAGGCTGGAGATGTGGAGAGTGAAGGGGGCCAGGGAGATGCTACAATGACTGTCCCTTGGCACTGTGGGAAGTGCAACGTTAACGGAAATCTCTAAGGCTATCAACTCAGGTTTTTTTTAATTGAAACATACATTTTAGGAATAAAAGACTCACAGAATAGAAGAAAAGAAAAGAAGAAAAACCTGATTTAATAGCACAACTATTTTTTTCTAGGCATACTGTTTTCCATGCACATAGTGAAATTAGTATATAGACTTAAGATCTATTATGGTTAGAGGTACCTTAATACTTTGTTTTATATTCCCAGAGCATTTGCACATTTGTATATACATAAACATAAATACAAAATCTGTACAAATGTACACAACTGGCAGCCTCTTAAATAATAAAAAGTAGTATTCCTTGGTGCATTTGACTAGCAGTGGTATGTTCATTTGCAGAATATTTTGTGAAATGTTACAAAGCTTTTAAAAACTCCAAGCACTGGGAATATGGTCCAGATCATCTTTCTACAGCAAAGAACGATTTCTTTTATAATCACTTTCAGGTTCTCAGTAGACATTTTTCTCTTCCTTTGTTTATTTAAATCAGAGCCAGAATAGGGATTTTTTTTTCCAACAGGAAAAGAATGAAGACATCGCTAGAGATTTTGGATAGAAGAAGATAAATAGACACATTTTTAGCATAGCAAGACAAAGAAGTGGATCTAGTCACTCAACTAAATAGTGGTCTATGAAATTGTAGAATAATTATAGAACTTAATACAGTACATTCCATCCTGCAAATGTCATCACTCATTTAGCAAAGAAGCAACTGTCTTAGCCCATCTGTTCCAGTTCTTGAGACTGATTTTTTAAATTCCTTGTCTTCACCCTATATTCTTTCAAATCCCAAATTTCAAACACAAGTAGCATCTTTTTTTAAAAAAAAAAGCTGCAGCATGAATGATATTTTTTATCTTCCACATTTGCATGATTTTTTTTTGTTTTATATTTTTGCTACATTATGTTTGTTATGAATTTATTTAGACGTTAGCACTTGGAGACTTCAGATCTCAGTGGGATACAAATGTGAATGAATGAGTCAATGAATGAATAGCTGAACAAACGAACACATGAGTAAATAATATTTATTATTAAGATTTGACTGCGGTTTCATCCAACTTCTTTGATAGTTACAACTGAATTATTTAGCACATAATTTGGTGCATATTGGCTATAGAATTTGGAGTACTTTCAGCATGTTTAAAACTGGGGTTACATTTATGTTGCTGCCCTCTGCATGGAGATCACACACATTTGAACAGTCCACCAGTGACTCATGGTGGATTTCAGAGGAAGTTGGGGGATTTCCGGGGGGGCTTGTTGCATAGTGTTCCCGTAACTCTGATTACGTCCTTGAACCAAAGGTCAGCTAAAGCTTTGGACAGGATTACACCTGTGTGGCCTCTCTTGACCCATCACTCCCGACACTCCCACTGGTTCATGGGGGAGCTGTGAGTTCTGAAAAGGGCAAAAAGGACACCTAGAGCACTGTTGGATGAAAATAAGGGATGAATCTGATTGGACACAAATTCAACTGTTATTAATTAAGGCTAGTAAGAGCAACAAAATATCAATATTTCTCTACTCTTATTGCATCTGCAGAGTGTTGTCTGCAGTTATGGCAACCACTAAGGTGGCCCATTTACATTTCTGCTCCGTGAGCTGTGTTGGTTGCCAGTTTGCTTCTGGTGTTGATATCACCTTTAAAGCCTTCCATGGCATGGGGCCAATGTATCTGAAGAAGAATGGCTTATCCCAATGGGTAAGCCTGCCTCACCCATGCCAGTAGAAGAACCATGCTATGGACCCCATCAGTCAAGGAATTTTAACTGTCAGGAGAAGAACCTTTACTGTCCTGGCACCCACCCTCTGGAACATACTGCCCCCTCACCCACAGGTGAGATCTGCAGCCACCTTTCTGGCCTTCCAAAAGGGTTGAAGACCTGGCTCTGCCAGCTGCCCTGGAGACCCAATGGGGAAAGGGAATCTTGGAGGTGATTAATAGATTAGTCAGAACCCACAATCATCTTCCCCATGCACAGTTTTCTCCCTTCCTCCCTTCTTGGTTAATTGAACTTTTACTGAGTCTTAAATGTCTCTTAATTCTAGGGAATATGTAATGTTTTTTATGCAGCAGTGTGTGTGTGTGTGTGTGCAGTGGAATTCACTTACCTTCCCTACCAGTCTGCAAATGTGAATGCGCTCATCTGCGCATGTGCACGGACTTTTGCGCATGTGCAGCGCTTGCGCGTTATGTCATGCGGCTGAATCTCTCTCTTTCTCTTTTTCTGCTTTGTGGAGTAATATGGATTGTATCCAACCTATCTACAGAGTCAGTTTGGTCTAGTGGTTAAGGCACCAGGCTAGAAAGTCAGGGACTGTGAATTTTAATCCTGCTTTAGCCATAAAGACAGCTGAGTGACCTTGGGCCAGTCACTCTTTCTCAGCCCAATTCACCACTTGGGTTGTTGTTGTGGGGAAAATAGGAAGAGGAAGTTGTGTCAGACATGATCATCATCTTGATATATTCATAAAAATAATAAAGGCAGGATACATATAAGTAAATTAACCTTCTGGGACAGTTGCAAGACAGTGAAAGAAGAGAGGAGAATGAAGCCTAATCCGGTTGCAAAAGTGAAATAAGACTTGCATTGTGTTAAGAAGGGCTCTATGATTTTTACTGATAATACAGGAATGTTACATGTGCAATTTTCATTTAAAATAAATGGTACTATATTAGGCTCTGCTATATGGGCTGCACTCTAAAAAAAGAACAGTAAAATTGGTTAAACTTGATAAAAAGTTTGGGGACAGATTAAATGGAAGATGGGTTTTGACCATGTATTTCCTCTTCTCAATTTGCATACATAATAGAAAAATGGTAGAGAATAGGTTAAACAGTCTAAAAGGATTTTAACCTTAAATTTGACAGAAGCTAAATGGCTGTGACATTGGGTGCGTCTACTTTATTCCAGCTAGTAATCCACCTTCAAAGTTCCTGTCAGGTAAATGACCTTGTATTTCATTAACTGATAATTAAATGGATTTATTCCACTAACGGTTTTAATTAAAATGCTAGAAATATTGATTACCCTTCTCATCCTTATTCCCCCAGATGAAAAAAAGGTTTTAGGAATGTTTATTTAGAGAAGACAGAGAATTAAATTAGATTGAATCTCTATGAGACCCGAAGATGGTTCTTTCATTTCTGCTGCTCAAGCAGAAAAAGGTTTCAATTTTTTGATGTTTGATTAATTATTTTGAAATCCATTTATGCTTACCTTGGTGTTTAATTAAAAATGTCATTTTTAGCATAATTAAACTGGCTATCTGTGGAAGACTAACTTCAAACTTATATATATATTATATTTGGGGTAAAAGAAACTTTTTACTTATTTGCTTTTTGTCGTAAAGATGTTGTCTCATGAATGAAAAAAATATGAAGGGCTGAAGCTTAATTGGATTTTGTACATTTGAATATGTGAATGATATGCTTATAACTAATGCAGGTTTATTTGGTTATACATTTGGAATTCATCACATATGCTTTCAGAAACATTAATCTAACAAACACAGATCTGCTTTCCCAAATATACTGCATAAATTAATAATACACATAAGACTTCTTTTGGCATGCCCAACTAGTTGTTTTTTATTGAGCAATATGTATTTCACAGTAGAGATCCAAGAGACAATTTGCATTATTCTTATAGTATATCTCAGTGTTTCTCAGCCTTAGCAACCAACGTTAAGATATGTGGACTTCAATTCTGGCTAGGGAATTCTGCGGGTTGAAGTCCATACATCTTAATGTTGCTAAAGTTGAGAAAACTTCATCTATCTGATATGACTTAAAAACTGTTTCAGAATCTCAGGAGTATCACAACTGATTGTGGTAAATTAGATGTTGTGATGAAATAACAGTAAGGTATTTCTCCTTTCACTCAACTAACATACATTACTGGATATTTGCACAGAAATGTAAAACTTCTATAGCATTGCCAATGACAATTTATAAAAGTATTCGGTTAGCTAGCTAAAATATTATGTTCACTCAAGCAAGTAATGTACAGAATCACAGCTTATTCAGGCAAGGTGGAACAAAATCACACATGAAGCTCACTTTTTGAAATAGTATAATCTCTACTATGGTTCAGATAACCATAACCATGATTGGAATAGGCATCTTAAAGTATAAATTGAGCAAAGAAACACGTTTATGTCCCAATCTTATGACAGTTTACTTACAAGGATATTCAAATGCATAGTTGGAACTACCACAGAGATGAAGGGGTAGACCCATTTCTCAAAGCACTTGAGGGCTGGACAAGAAGTAACAGTTGGAAACTTATCAAACTTATCAAAGACCTTAGAAATAAGGAGAACTTTCCTGACAATGAGAACAATTAATCAACGTCTTGGCTTCATAAGTTGCATGTGTTCCATGACTGGAGGTTTTTAAAAAGAGATTGGACAGCCATTTGTCAGGAATGGTATAGGGTCTCTTGCTTGAGCAAGGGGGGGGTGTTACTAGAAAACCTCCAATGTATCTTTCAACTCTGTTACTGTTACTGTTGATTAGGTTGTCTTAATCAATGTTAGCTTATTGCATCCTTTAATATTCTGAGCTTGGTGACATGTTGGGCAAGCTCTTTCTATCTCGGCTGCCTGCATTTGGTTTTGCATTAAATAGGGATGAAGTGAGTTGGAGAAGTAGAAAAATCAGAGAAAAGACAGCAGCAAATTACAAGAGAATACTAAATGGATAAGCAGGGACATCTTAATTTCTGTCCAATTTCCAAATGAAGAAAGGGGAAGGAACTAGTGCAACCTAAGTTGTCTAAGGGTACAGTTGTACCCTGATTGTATAAGTGATATTTGGGAAAGTCATGCTATCAGCCCTAGACAACATAGTTAGTGGTCTTATATAAGAGAAATGTGATTCAGAAATATGGAGAACTTCCCTGTGGACCACAGGTGGGTTTCTACCGGTTCAGACTGGTTCACCCGAACCAGTGGCAAAAATTAGCCCCCGCTCACCGAACCGGCAGTAATGTCCAGCTGGCCACATCCCTGAACTGGTCCACATCCCTGAACTGGTCGCTGCTGCTTGAAAATGGCTAGAAAAGAACCCTCTGTGCATGCGCAAAGCCTTCTGCACATGCGCAGAGGGTTTTTACCTAGATGTGACACAAAACACGCACTTCTGATGTGAAGCGAACTGGTTGGGAAAGTAAGAGGAATCCATCACTGCTGTGGACATATCATTGTTGAGAAAAGATTGGGTGAGGTCTTTACTCACTTCACCAGGAATTTAATTGCTGATTTTTTTTTTACAATTGTTCTTTTTGGACTCCTGTAATATATAATGAAGTAAAATTCAGTGGGTGTGAAATACTGAATGCATTGGGGAGAATTTGGCAGTTAGCAAAAACCACATTGAGGTAGTTGCAATAGTAATCTTAATGTTGAAACGTAACAATCTGCTGCCTTCTTTCTTTCTGTTTGAGATGCTGAACGTGTTTGTTTTTGAGAGAGATGTCAAGTAATTTATAAACATATATTTTCCAGTTTTATTGCTGAGCTTCTGAACTTTGAAAAACTAGCTAAGATAAATAACTTTATTCTTTTTTAACACCGATGTGACATATTTTAACCTGTCTACATGCAAAAAGTAGTGCTGTTAACAATGGCAACTTTCTTCAAGTGCACTATGAATCACTGTATTCCTTTTTCCTTTTTACATGCACCATTGCCACTATCTTACCTTCAGCGGTTTTGCTAGATTTCAATGAAGATGGAACCAGAGGGCACACATTAGAATTTTATATCAGTTCAAGAAGGGGAAAGAAGAAAGACATATGAAGCTGGAATGACATTCACTGAAGGCTCCCTAGGGAAGATAACACATGTTTTTGTCTTTCACCTGCTAGGCATGCTAAATCAGTGCAATGATAAGCTAATTTATGAAATATATTTCATTGAAACCTGGACATCTTTATTGTTGCTAGTTCAGCTATTACATGTTGGGAAATAATGGATGCTGAAGTTAAAACAATATTAAAATATTTGAATTTTTCTTCGGTAATGATTATGATATATCTTTTTCCTAATGTTCCTACAAAAATACATTTTGAAGCCACTTAGAATTAGTCCAAATTTGAAATATATATTCTTTCCCCATTCAGGGGTAATCATAGCAAAGCAATGCTATTTGTTATCCTAGTGAGCAGCTCATGGCATTTTTAGTAGGGTTGCTGCTTATGTTGATACATGTGGAAATGCAAACCAGTTTTATCTCTTGGGAGACACACCTCTGCTATGGGGTAAAACATTTCAGTTCACTTCCTCAATCTATGCCTTTGTAGTTCCATTGTTCACCAGTTATGACATTGCCATATAATAATGGGGTACTGTAGCCAAAATAATATACTAGTATATAATCAGGGCGAACCAGCAACACTCTATGTGATATACTAATGGTACCAACATTGTTATATATACTATATAGTGGCAAGAGAAAGTAAAAAATGACATTATCACAGTTGTGACATTAATACAGCCACAGAAAAAGTAAGCTTTGTTCTATTAGACTACTGCAATCCAACAGTAGAAAGAACATCATTCTTTAGGTTCTTACAGCTTTTGTTCATTTAGGGCCCAAATCAGTGACCCATAGTCACTATTAGGACAATGCACAGTTCATCACAAGATTGAAATCCCACAGGCCAGCATGGAAAAAGCTATTCACTTATAGTAAAGAAAATGTATATGTGATTATTCATGTAATAACTGCAGCTAGAATTGTATTTGCACAAAATTGGAAAAGTGAGGAGAATGTTATTAAGAAAATATTAGAATGTACAGAAATGAATAGATTAACACTTCCAATTAAAGAAAAGGAAGATTCTGATTATTATAGTATATGGGAGGTATTCTATCAATGGTTAGAAAAGAAATATGAAAATTAGAAAGAAAAGCAGAGAAGTGAAATATGGAAAATGTTTTAATAAAGTTAAATAAGCTAAGAAGAGGTTTGTTATAATAGTAGGTATGTTAGGTATTAGTATTAAGTTAAGAATAGATAAAATATTAAATATGGCTCTAAATCTTAACTGTTATTGCACAAAATATTTGTACCCAGATGATGCACTGTTTAATGAAAGATGAAATATTTGTATTAAAATTAAATTAAAAATTAATTTCTTAAAAAAGAAAGAAAACAGCTATTCACTCAACATTTACCCAGTTTAACTCTGAGAAGCCTGGAGAAAGGAATGGTCCATGGTATCTTCTTTTGACCTGACCATTAGTGATCCCTCTACCAAACCATCTGAGTTTAACCTGCCTTGTTCTGTCTGGCAAAATTGAACAGAATTAGGTGTGATACTGGAAGAAATGTCTCTGCCCTGTATCAGTGGAGATAGAAAGATTCCCCTTGTGATTGTCGTGCTGATATGCAAACTATTAAACATATTATGCAAGATTGACCACAACTTGTGTTCTCTGGTTCCCTAGAAGATCTACACAGAGCAACGCCAGAAGTGATCGCCTGGATTGCTGAATTGGATATCCAGGTATGAGCCTACATCCCATACTCCTGTGGATGTTTTGTATATAATTAAATGGATTTGTGTATATGCCTACTTCTCTTCTGCCATGTTGTCATCATATGCTAAATAAATAAATAACAGTGACCCACAATGTTGTCCATGTAGTGTGCAAGTAATCCTTTTTTTTGGCTAAATAGTTGACTAACATTTGGAAAAGTTGAAGAGTGTGTAGTAGTAGATGTGAACATTCTATCTCTCTCTCTCTATCTATCTATCATCTATCATCTATCTATCTATCATAAATAGTATCACAATACTATTAGTACCTTAGTATAAATCTATAGTGAATAATGAAAAAAATGTCCATAGTCTCTGCTTATCTGCCTGGTCAGGTAGGATGTGCACAAGCCTCTTTTTGACCTATGCAGTATACAGGTCCTCAACAGAAGGCATAGATATTGTAATTAAAGTGCAAGAAAGCAATAGTATGCTCTTCGCTGTGCCCAATGCCAAGCAGATGGACAAGGAAAAAGAAATAGGCATGCAAAAACAACAACAACAATTCCTTTGTAAAGTTCTCCCCTTTTCCTAGCTGACTGGCACAGGGATCAGTAGTGGGAGAAGGCTATATATGTGAAATTGTATGTGCAGGTTGATACCCTAGCTTTCCTTATCTGTCATACAGTGACCAAAGGAGCAAAAAGGTTACCCACTCATGATGTATAAAAGGTATTTATAAAAATTTAGTAATTTCTTGAGTTTTACATAAGATTAACAGCTTCACTGTTCATTTTAATCAAGGACTTGCTTGGTTGCCTTGTTTTTCTTGATAAAATTCAATTTGAAATCTTGTTTTTTGAAATCTTAAGGGAAATCACAATCAACATGACATCTCAAGCATTCGTGACAGCTATTGTGGTATCAAATGACAAAACCTGTAAATTGTATAAAACTGTATAATATTTTACTTCGTAATGAGCCTGGAAACATTAGAAACTCCAGAAGTAATTTAATATGATAGAAACACTTGAAAATGTTTAATTGCATTATGATGAAATTTAGTCCAGGAAAATATATCTATCTTTTCATAAAAATTCAGATTCCCTTGAATGGGTTTCAGATTGTTGCTTACTCAGATATCTGTTCCACTCTTCTCTTCAACTAAATGCAACCAATTAAAGTTAATTAACTCATCATTAGCCAGGATTCAGTCTGATATATCAGAATTACTTTAGAAAGCCTTCCTCTAGAAATATCTGTTACGTTATTGACAAACCACGTTTTATGCTTGCCTAAAGGAAAGCTTAGCATGGGATCTATAATTTAAAGCCCATACTTTAAAAATAAAATAATTCATCAAATCTCAATGGCCACAAAATGCCACATCCATGAATGACCTCCTGAGAACCATTATCCAAATAAATAAGATTACTTCTAAAAATGTTATCATTTCAGCAACAGTAACTCCTTAGCTAGCTGAGGAGCCAGAATAAATGCCGCCCAACAGTATGGAAAGTTATGTAAAAAGAAACCTTTCGAATATGTTTGCAGGAACTTTGATATCTGCAGATGCTATTCCAATGGGTACGTGTGTGAGAGGAGTGCTGAGATTCTTAAGCCCTATGTCCTCCAAAATAATTCCTCCAGCCACTCAAAACGATACCAATAATGATATAGTAATTTCTCTCACAGGGAAGAACACTCTAAACCTCCCTTCTTGGTTGCTGCATGCCAGCAGAACTCTGGAAGATAACATTTTTGTATCCAAGCTTTTAAGTTTCTGAAAATTGGGAATGGGGGCAGGCAAGAAGTTACATAGAATCCTCGCAGCTTTAAATAAAATATGGCATTTTCTCCAGAGTTTGCCAGATGTTGCCATTACTTGAAAACCTCCTCCAATAATGTATTCATCTTTTATGGCTAAAAATTATTAGCAGCTTTTTATGATCTCATTATTTTCTTCATTCACATTGAAGCAGGATGATATTGACTCTGTCTGACCTTTCAACAGTAAAGTTCCTCTAGCTAAAAGAAACATTTTTTTATAGGATCACTATGCAAATATGCTTTCAAACTTTCCATACCACAGATAACACCATCAATGGATTTTGAGTTTATTTCTTAACTCCAGAACCAATTTTTTTTGTTTCACTAGGATGCTATAACTCCTTTGCTTATCAAACAAAGCATTGCTTTAAATAGCATGCATGAGGTTTGTAGGATTCATATCTAGCAGAGCAAATCTGGTTTATATAGTCATAGATACTTTCAGCAGGTATTTCAACAGAAGGGTAAGAATTGAAAAATGGTAGGGGGAAATATAGAAGGCTATTCTGAATTTCTGTCTAGAAATTATGGATTTCCTGCCCTCTGATTTTCTGGAAAACTCTTTGCATTGATAAATGCAAAGTGAATAGAAATGCCTATGGTTTCCAATCAATCACTCAAAAAACCTTGATGGGATTTTGCATGTTCAATACTGACATTAAAATAATTCAAATCTATCTCTTTTCTTTTTAGCCGTGTCATGCCTATTTTTCTAACACGCCATGGAAAAGTGGTTTCCTCAAGGCAATAGATGGGGGGAAATGGAGCAGCGAGTAGGCTAGGAATTTTCAAATGTTCATAAGGTCCAAAATTATTTTCTGAACAGGTGTATACACTAATTAGTTGCTATAAAAACAAAAGTATATCAGTTTGCTACTAAGCAGATCCTTGTTACTATCTAGGAACATCATTTTAGACCCTCAGATTATGCGGCCCATGTGCATATTTGCTGCCTGGATTTAAATTGGAAATAGGCAAAATTTGTGAAATTAAAGATTTCTGCTAATTTGTTTGTCTATTTGGAAAAAGTAGAAGAAAGGATACATTTTATTAGGGTCTGAAGATTCAGAAGATGTTTTTTGGAGCTGAATGGGAGGGGACGGAAAACTACATTGCAGATCATGCTATAAATCTGTTAATTAAGAAGGAAGGAAGGAAGGAAGGAGAAAGAAAGAAAGAAAGAAAAAAGAAAGAAAGAAAGAAAGAAAGAAAGAAAGAAAGAAAGAAAGAAAGAAAAATAAATAAATAAATAAATAAATAAATAAATAAATAAATAAATAAATAAATAAATAAATAAATAAATAAATAAATAAATTTGGGCTCTTGGCACCTACAAAGGCAACATGCAAAATGAGATGCTTGAAAACATGGCTGACACAGTGGGATTTCCCCTCACCGAAGAAGGGAAACCCATTTTCTCAGGTATTTCTATTGATTGACAGGCAATATTAAATTGTTCCTGGGCATAAGTGTTTTTCTATCAGATAAAAGAAAAGTACATTCTGTCTGATTATCAATTTAAATATTTATTGTTGTATAATATACATACAAACGATGGTTATCATATTGTGATTATTGCACTTATCATCAGCTAAATATTCTTCCTCCTAGTTAATTCTTTTATATAGAAGAATTGATTTAACTCATTGGTGACAGTGCAAATAGATTTCAGTAGATAGATTTAAGAATGTGATTGACTTTGTAACTGTACAATAACAATACTGTGCAAAGCCTTCAAAAGAAGTATTTTACAACTCACAACACACATTGAATTTTTAACACAACAGTGTCATTTGCAAATCTTTTCTGGGAATCAACTTCAGAATCATTCACACAATCTTTACAAATGATGTGGTTATGTGAACTGTTAACGAGGACTTTATTTATGCCTCTGTGTTGTAGAGTACTTTGGAGGCATTACACAGTCCTAGTTTGAATCATGAGGAAAGCAAATGTGCTTGTTCTTTGACTTATCTAGTTTTTGATCTACCTTTATAACAAGTTTGTGTCATATTTGATTCAATAGCTAGTAGAACTGAAATTTGAAGAGCTAGCTTAGGATCTTTGGTCCCAATATCACCATATCCACTATTTCAAATTTTTTTGATTACGGAAAATAAAATCTACTGAAAACAAAGTAGATTTTTCTGCTTCTGTATTTGGAGACCTTTCTCTTACCCTTGGACAGAAATCCAAGAAACATTTGGCCCTGGAATAGTGAGCCTATAGGATTGCACTCTAATATAAAAATGATATGCTCAATGTGTGTGTTTTGTGATCTGCAGTAAGACTCAGCTACAGCAGCAATGAGTACACTGTTGGAAGCACTGAAGGACTAGATCAGGCATATGCAGAAAAATCTGTTAAGATGAAAATGACTTGATGGCACAAAATCAATTACGGCAAAGATGAACCACCTTATAACTTCAAAAGCTAACTGTGGTCATTGAAAATATTAGGTGCAATACTCAGATACCTCAAATGTTGTTATCATATTATATTTTTTAAATGGCAGGTGAATGATATTTTAAACTTAATTAATGTAAATATAAATGAAATAAAATTACATTCAATTTCCTATTGTGATCTCAACCTCCAGGCCTAAGAACAGTCTACTGTGTAGAGAACTGCTGTCTTAAAGGAAACCCTGACTGATCTGCATTTTGATAGGTATTCTTAGATTTTATTAACATTATGTTACATTCAGATTTCATTTTAATATTTTAATGATATTTGAAAAATCCAGTTTAAAAGCAGAGGTCAGTTTAGAGATGTGAGAGCACAAAATTCTACCTTACAGATTTATTTTAATACAAAATTTTATTTATTTATTACATTTGTTTGCCACCCATCTTCCCATAAGGTTGCAACATTAAAATGAAATCATAAATATATATATATATATATGTATAAAATCATATTCAATTTGAAACAATTCTTTCCCGAACCCTCTGAGTTAGGATATTAGTCACAGTGTTTAATATAGTAGCATCAACCAACAGTATGTATGGTAAAAGTTCCTTGAATAGCCATTTCAGTTTTTTAAGATTACACATAAAAGACGTTTAAATGCATAGAAGCAGCTTCCTTGTATAACCATACTGAAAAATAAAAACATTCTGCTGCCAAAGTTGAAAAAATATGGCTTTTCAAAAATAAAATCATTATAGTTCATCCTTACTGAGGATTTAAGCAAAATATTGAAATTACTTTAAAATGAATTCGATTATTTAATTGTAATAGAGAAAACAAAATATGACTAGATAACAATAATTAAAATAACACGAGCTTTTGTCATTTATGACTTATTAATCCGCTGATGAAATCATCTGTAAACATCACTGTTATATTTGTAAATATAATGTTTTCACATCTATTTATATGCATGCATGTATAGAGATATAGATAAAGATAGAAATAGAGATGATATAGGTATGTCTTTTAATATATTGTTAAATAAAGCTATGCCTGCTGTACTTGTTTCTTTCTCCTTGATTTTGCCTACAATTTGTTGTGTTTTGCCTGTTGCCTTGCACAACACTGCACTATAAATGCAACACAGATCTATTCTATTGTTTTAGGAGGATGTTTTAAAGCTATAGCATTCAGAAAAAAGCATAAACCCAGAAAAATTCAGCTTTTAACAGTTAATGTCATACTGTACTGCATTTCAAGTCAAAAATATCTTTTTAATCCTAATGTGCAGGAAATATAAAGTGAGCAATTACTTGAGCTAAATTTCACATGGGAGACAGAATAATGTATCAGTATTTCCAACTACTTGATGCTGCTACATCAGTCTATTAAGTCCTTTGGTCCTTGAAGGAGGAAAAGGGGTTATTCCTTTCCTCAGCTCCTATCCAAGGCTCTGTGATAATTTTAAAAATAGTCTTTACCATGATTTAATATAGTGAGTTGAGATACATTCTATTAAATATAATTAGATCTAGACAGGAAAGGTAGTTGTAAGAAGCTAATGAAATATCATTAAAACTGAATCAAAGATTGTTGATTAGAATAAGCTAATCCTGATTAGGATAAACAAACTAGACGATAGAATTCTTATTCCCCCACTCAATTAATTTTTAAATGTGAAATGAAAAAGCATAGGAAATGAAAAAGATTTCAGGTTACTATGGACAATGTTGCTTTTCTTCTAAAATTAATATTACCGGCTAGAAGATCTGCATCTTTTATGGCAAAACAACTCTATCCTACAAGAGCTGTACATAAATTGCTGTGTGAATAGAGGAGGTTTTAGGCAAGTAACCCTTTTTGAGGAACAGGGCAGAGGTGGGTTCCTACCGGTTCGGACCGGTTCTGCCAAGTAGGTAGTAGGCCGCTGGTGACATCACAGAGCCGGTTCTGCTCCGTGGGCGCCATCTTTTGGGGGGGTATTGAATTATTTTTGGGTTTTTTTTCTGCGCATGCACAGAAGCTGAGTTTCTGGCACTGCGCATGTGTCACCATCTTGTTTTCAGCCTTTTGAGGGGGTTGGGGTTTTTTTCTACTGTACATGCGCATCCCTACAAGGTGTGCCCACAAGGCACACTCACAAGGTGCGCCCACAAGGTGCAGGAAGCAGTGAACAGGTGGCGAGGCAAGTTAGAACTCGCCCCTGGAACAGGGACAGCATCTGCTTAAGCTATAGTTGGTTGAATGGAGATACTCCATCTGCAGATAATTAAAATGTATGATGATGATGATGATGATAATCTTATTTACTTGCATTTATATGTCACTCCTTTCCTATAAACTATGAAATGCTTATTAATTTCCCAATACACTAAATAAACAAATAAGGAATACCAATTGTACCGTATAGGAGAACATCCCAGAAAAACACATACATAATAAAATTCAGCATATAGTATTTATATAAAACTCACAATTCATATACATGCAAACACAACAGGCAACTTTAAAAAATTGCCTACTGCTCTATTTCTTTATAACACCTTTTAGATCTAATCTCTAATCCATCCTCTAACAGCAAAATGGCGATAATACTTTTTTGTAGAATATAGAATAACAGAGTTGGAAGGGACCTTGGAGGTCTTCTAGTCCAATCCCCTGCTTAGGCAGAAAACCCTACCACTTCAGACAAGTGGTTATCCATTATCTTCTTAAAAACCTCCAGTGTTGGAGCATTCACAACTTCTGGAGGCAAGTTGTTCCACTGATTAATTATTCTAACTGTCAGGAAATTT
>JANHFT010008469.1:33009-43493 GCA_032467955.1 Pseudoxenodon macrops
TAATATAATATAATATAATATAATATTTCTATTTAACATACAGAAGTTAAATTTAAGTTGAAAGCACCACTGAACACAAATCCCACTCCCTGCGTAGGAATCCAGATCAAAGTATCCAAAAAGCTTTCTAGCTTTTTCTTCAACTCCTTCAATAATTGGTTCTACTGTCAAAGTGGTCTTACAATTAGAAAGTTCTTCCTAACCACCAATATTCCATTTGTTGCATTCTTAATTATAAGTGCTAGTTTGTGTTTGAGTTTTCACTACTTGGTATTTTAAATAACACTCAGCATACTATCATTTAAAATGTGCATCTTGCCTTCCCATTTTGAAGGTTATATTTAAAAGGCATTCTAAAAGAGCTAGAACAGGGTACACATCAAGTTTATGATGACAAAAAAAATGCAGAAAAGGAGAGAACATGTAAGCAGGAATTTAATATATTTGATGTATGTTTATTGTATCCAGGCAAGATTTATGAATAGCAACCATTGGTTCTGTTTTGCAGAAAATAATTCAGCCCTTTCTCTGCAACCAGGTGTTTTAAGTTGCTTAATAATGGCCTGATGGATTTTTTTAATTGGTAAAGGTTTTTTTTGGTAGTCTGTTTCAACTGCAAGTGTATATCTATAGATGATATAAATATGAATATAAATATACTGTAGATGTAGATAAAGATGTAGATATATAGATTATATATGGATATATAGAAACACATACATATAGGTATAGATTTCAACCATAGATTACCATTCTTGAAACTAAGACAAAATATATTTCTACACTGTTTAGAAAGTGTCAGCAATATTTTAGTCTGACATCCAAATCTGGTTCTGAATGAGCTTCAACATTTTCAATATTCTCTGCCATTTCTCCTGTTGAATGGAAACTGTCGAGGACAAAAACAGCAGTTCTCTCTCTCTTGTAGCAAATGGGTCTAAGCCACAAAGAGTCAAGTAATTCAGAAGCAAGCATGCTAGGAATAACTAGGACTTTTAATGCTTGCAAAATGTGTATAAAATAATGCACACATGTAAAATCTTCTCCATTTGCCACAAAAAATGTAACTAGCATTTAAAAATACATATCTGTAATTATGAGATGAGTCATTGAATACAGATAGATGAATTAGTAATTAGATTACCATTTTTCTTTTTTAGAAAGTACATGATTTGCTTTTTCACTAGCCCTATTTGCTGATTCAATTACCACACCTCATTTTAATAGATGTTCAATAGCTATGAAAGACAGTTAATCTATGTTAATAACAGTTCTGAAAATATGTCTAAGATTACATTATAATAAAGATCTACCCATTTTTAAAAAGTGTGTGTAATTTTATGTCCATTACTTGGTTTGTACATCACAAATGTGGATGATTGCATTGCAATTTTATGTGGGAACTTTTTTTCAAGCAGAGTGAATTATTTAGCAGTATTTAATTATTTTGAGTTGATTATTTAATCACATTTATCAGTATTACATTTTATTTTAGTTATCTAACATAGTAACAGATGTAGCATTATAGATGTATAATCTTATAACCTTCTTAGTTCCTAGAGACCAATGCTAAGAAATTTTTCTTTCATCATATAAAAATGGCAGTAAATTAAACAGTGTTAAATGTGTTAGTATGAGAGTCTCAATAAAAAATATTTGGAAAGTCCATTTTGAGGAAAAGAAACAAATTGTAGATCAGTTTACCTATAATATTTAGCTGAAAATTCTTTTATGGAGAAAAAGAAGTAGTTTTGATATGTGCTATTTTATTACTCTTATTTTGTTTCTTTAGTCAAATGGAAATAACTTAACCCAGTTTGTTTAGCATGGTATCTAAAAGGGATTCCTAGCTTGTTTCTGCCTCAAGAAGCAGAATCGAAAACCAGGAGGTTTTTTTGCCATATATATATATAACAGTAACAGAGTTGGAAGGTACCTTGGAGGTCATCTCGTCCAACCCCCTGCTCACGCAGGAAACCTATACTAGGCATTCGAACCGCTGAACATAATTTCTCCGGTTAAGAGATGAACAAACTAGGGAACATATTTCAGAGATGAAATTCTCTTAAAATCAGTTATTATACCTTAAAGTGATTCTGTGGTTTTCAAGAGATTGAACAGCTTTCTCTCGACAGAGGGGGAGGGATATGACATTACCGATCTCCTGTTTACAACACAGTCCTTTCAGCAGTTCCAAGAAGGTTCCTCAGCCATTTACATTATTCAGGTGACCTGAGGGTACAGATAAACCTCCAAGTGGCCTCAGTAACTCTCAGAAAGACTGCTAATGACCAGATAACTGCAAGAAATATAAATCCATTCAGTCAGAACTGAAGAAGCTTCTTGGATGAGAAGTGAAATGACTTCAAGGAAAAAACAAAGAATGTTCCATTGCCTTTTGAAAAAAGCTTATTTGGGATATTCACTGGATAAACTCTGAGTTATGCAGATGAATTAAACTCAACTTAAATGTTGGACTATATACAGAAGAAGAAAACATTTAATGATGTACAAAATGTTCTTATATTTGATACTGTGCTACTTACAGAAGAATTTTTTGACGTAATGAAAATTAGGTTTCTATGAAAATAGACCAAAATGATTATTACAAAGCCACTCTTTTTATCACAGTATTATTTTGGAGTGCACCACAATGCTCAAAAATAAATTTGTAGGGCCTTTCCAATGAAAAGAAAATGTTTTGATATAGTCAATGTTGACCCATTTTCTCAGAATTAAGTTTTGCAACTGATTTTTTAAAATAAGTTATTCAAAATGGCTGCAGCTATTTTTTTCTCACTCTGACAAATAGGGAAATGAGGAAAAATTATCAAAGTTGCACAAGGCCAACTAGAAAATAACGCCTGAGAGGTTTTCTTATATAAAATTCCACTGAATAAACTCTGCTATATAAAAAAAAAAACTTTCTTAAACTAAAACTATTGGGGTAAAATAAATTCTTTCCGACTGTACGGAACTAGTTCCTACTTAATTGTAAGGAAATCCTAAGAAGGTTACAGCAGTGAAACATTAAAATTCTAAGGGCAACTAATAACATTAAAACTTTATAGCCCCAGATAGAATAATTTAGACAAAAACAACATGAACATATGTTTTGTGTAATAATAACAAACATTTATAGCTGTCAAGAGAGAAAAACACAGGTTTATGCACACCTTAATGGCGTGCATGGCTGAGCATGAGTATATTTAAAACATAATATATTACAAAATTGGCAGCAGGCATGACTCTTCTGGGTACTATGTTAAATCAATGAATAAATTACCAAAAGTGTGCTGTGGCTGTTTGGATGTGTAATTGAGCTTAACGTATGTAGTGTTATTTTAAAAGAAACTGTTCAAGGAGCTTCTGGTCCAATCCACAATGCATCTTTTTAAAGCTGTTTGCGAATAGCAATAAATGAAACTGTCTCACAGTAGGAAGGAAGTTTAGTTATATACACATTAGGCAAATGGGGAAAAAGTTAATTTTAATATGCTTTTCGAGAATTAAAAACAAACTAAAAACAGCAGCAGTACTGGCTCAGAAAATCAACATTTTACACTGTGATTTAAACTTTTTTTAATTAAGATTTGTCCTATGTTCCAAGGTCTTTATGTCAAAGGAAATCATGAAGAAACTTATGGAATACATTAAATTATTCCATCCCGAAGACTTTGCAGTGAATTAAAAACTAACATTTGAGTATATTACATTTTTATAACTTAATATTTTTATATAATTTAATAGAGTTTAGTCATTTTAGTGCCCCTAAATTTGGGCACTAAAAACACAATCAAGTCAGTTTTAAAGAAACTTAAAAAGGGAAGGAGGGAGGGAGGGTTGTATTTTTTAAAATACCTGCATTATAATTTTTGAAATATCACAAGGGCCCAAAATTGATTTTGTAGCAATATTTTAAAAAATCAATTCAAAGGCAGTTCATCTTGTGTATTAAAAACAGAATTTATTTAATGAGGGGGAAAAATACCCATTCCATTTTCTGGCTATTTTGCTGCTCTCATATTGTCTTCTTTTTCATGGTATTCTTAGGTTAGAAACAATAAAAACAAGAATTAGAATTCCCAGACAGATGTTTCCTAGGCTGTCAAGATCCTTTGTTATCTTTTGGAACTATCATTCAAAAATATTGCTTGCTTTAATTTTATTGTTTTGGACTAACTACACTCAATTTTTCTTTCTAGTATAATGTAAATATTGTAGAATATTGTTGTCTCTCTGTTTCATAAGATAAAGTTTCACAGGGATTTCCAGTCTCTCACCATGCCTCTTTGGGATTATACGCGACAAGAGAGAGCACTTTAGTAGCTATGACACTCAATTATCCAACACCCTTTTCCAAGAAATGGGTTGGTGCCAGCATTTGTTTTGCTTTGTTTCAGTCAACATTTTAGCAGTACTTGTGAATGTTTCAACAATTGAATATATATATCAGGACATTTGTTTTTCTTTTTACATTGCTACATAATACAGAATGAAAATGTGGAAAGCTCAGAGTGTCTCAGGATGAGCTGGGAATGCATAGGATCTCCACAGCTGTTTGGGAGTGAAGGCATAAAGTGGGCACTCTTCCTTATTTTCCAGATATTGAGAAAGGGTGGTTATTATATAGAGGCTTGGAACGCACTGAGTTTGGAATTAAACATTTTTCACACACACGCAAAAGTCTTACTTGTCAATTCTACCAAAGCATAAAGCATTTTGAAGTCAGCTGGATATAAAATTCACGATGTCTAAATAGATTTTTTTCCCCTTCAAACACTGTTTTACCTGCTTTTCCCTTTGCGCCCACCCTGGTGCATAGAATAGCTATGTTTAATGTATTCTGCTGGGAGTGGAGCTAAAAGATTTCACAGATAAAAAGGTTGTTATATTGTGCTGAAAAACAGAAAGAAAGAAAGAAAGAAAGAAAGAAAGAAAGAAAGAAAGAAAGAAAGAAAGAAATCTAAGCAGATGGATTACGAAAGTAATTAAAATAGTTTTAATGGCATCCAAACATGTTGAATCTAAGTGCTGTCTCTATTTCAGGATATTGTTGTTCACATGAAATTTCTTTTCTAGTTTATTACATAATATTTCTTCAGCATAACGGTTACGGCAAAAATTCAAATACTGTTAATTAAAAACAACACTATACAGTAAAGTGCTAGTTTATTCCATAGATACAAAAAATTAACACACAAATACCATAAAAGTGTGAGATGCTTTTGAAAAAAAGTGGTTTACTAGTCACCAATCATTGAAATGAGTACTTTTCATCTCCAGAAGTACGGTACTATTTGAAAGATATGACTCTGTGTATTTTTATAAGAGAAAACAAGTATTTAATAAAAATATGTACGCACAGTAAAGATTCTAAAGGTGTTTTCTATGTATTTTTTCCTTTAAAAATGATGAGTATATAATCTAGTGCGGTCTAGCACAAAATTGATTTAAACCAGTTTTCTCTGAACCAGTGAGGGGAAAAAAGTACACTGAATGCCAACTCATGCAAACTTTAGTCCTTATTATTCATCAAGCCATGAATAACCACAACAATCAATACTTTTTTTTAGAAAAATGGAATAACAATGCATTAATAGATATTTAGTGATTAGAATCAAGCTAACTATTTAGAATGTGTACAGTTCTAAATCAATTTTTAAAACAATAACTATCTAGAAGAGCTATTCTACACCACAAATTATAGAGATTGCTACCAACACGGATGTTTATTTTTTTTAAGTATTCAATAAATTCACAGATGGTATTACTAAGGATAGCTACTAGTCATGCAAACGATATATTAGTTCTTGTACAATAAGTAGTCAAGTAAGGGGAAACATAGGCAGAAGGTAAATACCGTGTCCTGTATATGGGATTCCCATAAATTAACTACTATTATTGAATTTATAAGATGTACATATGAGGTGTTATACAATTGATATGGCAGTACATGATCCATGAGCAGACCCAGAGCTACGGATGAAAGTGGAGCAGAAGTAATCAAAAGTAGCTACGAGCAAACAATTAGGAACCAGGGTAGGGGGAAAAAGAAGACATTTGATCACTATGGATATTATTGAAATCTGCTCTAGTTGCTGCCTTTCAATACTCAACTTCTTTTCTCCAACATTCCTTTATAGCTGCTCATACAGTGACTCCTTGGGATACAGCTATCCTCTGTTTGAGGAAACTGTATACATCCCTGGCAAAGAAACATTAAATATACCATTTATGTCATTATAATGTGTAGCACATGGAAAAATCAGAGAACTAACATTGGCAATAACAGTCCGGGTTGCATCCTGATCTTTGTTCTACAGGTGAGTATATGAAAACTGCATCATTAGCAGGTGTCAGACCCTGGTCAATGTTGCTTGAAGCTAAGTAGGCCTGATTAGTACATGGAGGGAAGACTTTCAGGGAGAACCAGGGCTTTAATTTGGATTGGAAGAAGGCAATGGCAAACCATGTCTGTGATGCTGCCCGAAAACCTGCACAGACACATGAAAGTGAGCAGTGGTGAAATCCAATTTTTTTTTATTACCAGTTCTATGGGTGTGGCTTGGTGGGAGTGGTGTGGCTTGGTGGGCGTGGCTTGGTGGGACTGGCAGAGGAACTGCAAAATCTTCATTCCCACCCCACTCTGGGGCCAGCCAGTGGTGGTATTTGCCGGTTCTCCGAACTAATCAAAATTTCCGCTACCGATCCTCCAGAACCTGTCAGAACCTGCTGGATTTTACCCCTGAAAGTGAGTGAGAAAAATACCCAGGCATACAACCACAAAGGTAAGGAAACAAGATAAGGATATTCTCCTCATCTTTATTTCTATTGAAGCCTACTGGGTCCTATCTCTATATCTCACTTGTGCAAGATATCAATTCTCAGCAAGTGATCCAGTAATAGAGCACAGGCTCAAGTTAACACTGTCAGCATTAGCAGATGTTGCAGCCTCTTCCAACTCCAACAACAACTCCTCAGATCCATCAGTTGCTAAGTATTGTAGGAGGGTACTCAAAAGTGATTCTGGCTCTGTTCCTGGGAGCTAAGGACATCCTTTTAGCAATTCTTAAGAGCAATCGAAACAATCATTTTGATGAACACAATTAGCAACCAGCAACCACTGTTCTCCTCCTTAACTTCCTTTTCTCCTTCCTTTTAAATTAACTTCCTTTTAACTTCCTTTTCCCCCCTTCCTGCATTGTTCTTCTATGTTCCCTATCCATTTAAAAACAAACAAAAGAGTAGAAGTTGAGTCCAAATTTTATGAATGAACCATATGGGAAAACAGGGTGTTTTGCACCCTATGTTTTTGCATTAAATGTTTTAAATACATGCCAATGTTTGGTTTTTTGCAAGGAATAGACAATCTCATATCTTATTGAAGGCTGCATTGATTTTTTTCCCCTCCTAAATCCAACTGTTTTCTAACATTTCATTCTAATGAATACTTGCCTACAATACACTGGGAAGAACTTTAAAAAGATTATCAACCATTCTACTTTGAAAAAATTCTATGCAGCTCAATATGGAAGGAACATAGCAGCTTAGGGTATTTTCCAGTTTATTTTAATTCTTGAGTGATAACATAACATCAAGTAAAATAAGATCCTAAATGAAGTCTTAGGACCCTGTTTTTGTACTTTGGCCTCTCTTTAGATTATAGTAATTGATTTTAAGCTACCACTCTTTTAGTATGCAAACCATTATTATGAAAAATTATATGTCTGTTTTTTACTTCCAGAATTTACAATGCGATGCTAAATATGTCTACTTCAAAATTAACCTCACAAGAGTTCAAAGGGACTTACTTCCAAGTAAATGAGCAAAGAATTATAGCTTACTTAGAAATCATTGCTGCAATTACACTACTGCTGACCATAGTAGATTTATCATAATAGAAACCTTTGGAGATTAAAAGTCTAGAGCTGAAAAGCTTTTTAAATGAGCTAGAGAAAAGCAACATAGCTCCTCATGTGGATGACATTTCTCTGTATTGATCAAAAGACCTAAATCGATTCATTCATATTTTTTCAGTATCAAAATACTAAAGTATCCCAGAAAAAGCAGTGTACCTTGAAGCATCAACATACATTAGAGTTCCAGCCGTAGGTTAGCAGTTTGTAACTACAATTCAACCTTTCTTTCCTTTCAATTTTCTTTGTCATTTCACCATTCTCTGCCCAGATTTACCAATCAACCTTAGCTTTTGTAGATTAGGATCAATAGTTTGAACATATGTGTATTGTGAAGAAGATGAACTAAGTAAGTATCTTGAGTAGCTCCAACTCTGCACATGGCTCAATTTAAAAATTAGTATGGCTGTATTTTGGGAAAAAACGGTGAAAATGTCACTATTTTTCTTAAAATACAACCACACTAATTGAGGAAGTTTCTCCATTGTAAATTTTAATAAAGAATAATTTTGTTTTCATTTTTCGTATATGAGATTGTGCTCTTTCTACCTTCCATTCTGAAGGTAGAAAGAATATATACACACACATATATATTCCATATTGAGGGTAGAAAGAGCATCTCATATATAAAAGTGAAATACCACTCATGCATCATCACAAAATCTCCAGAATCGTAAAGCCTACAAACGTGAAATTTGCCACGTATGTTCCTTTTGAATTCTAAGTGCACACTAAAAAAGATTTTTTTGAAATTACCATTAGAGCATTAGTATTTCCTATATTATTATTAACACGCTCTGATGTCAAGGAGTTCTACTTAAAAAGAACTTTAAAAAATTAAAGAACTTTAAAAAGAAAAAGGCGTTTTACTAGAAAAGAAATCTGTTCCAAATGCAAAACACAAGCAGAGGAGAGGACTTTCAGTTTCAGTTTTACTTTCACAGCAGCTCCTTACTGTCTCCTTTTTGCTCGCACAGCAAATACTGTTTGAGTTTCCAAATACCCCTCAACTATGTCACACACTGACAGGACACTAACCAGATGAATATCGATGCATGCTGGTAGGCAGAGGCAGAATTTGTTTCCCCTTATTTTCCTCCTCAATTCAGACTAATCTGTTTCTTCTACTGAAACACAGTAGAAGGGAAAAGAGGTAAAAAATGCAGAAAAAGATTTACAGATGTGATTGGGAAAACACAAGAAAGGGAAGCTGCACACAAGTATCATCAAACTTATCCCCAAGTCAGTAGACAGGCTGTAAAAAAGTATACATCTAATAACCCCTACATTAGTCAGTCACAAATGAGATCAATGCCTTGGACTAATAAGTATTTGTCTGGTTTTCAATATGAACCTCAGATTCATTATTACAGGGAAAAGGTTGTTGATCTGAGACCTTGGTTACCTTGTGCCTGGTGCCGTACTCTAAAGTGGCAGGATGAGAGTTCCAGGAATTGCTACAGTGGCAGTAAAGTCCACTTCCCTCCCCTTTCAGCCCTCCCCTGAACCCTTACACAGCCTTCTCACCCACCAGCATCCAATGGCAAAGCACTTACTTTCTGCTGTCCAGAAGTACAATGGATCTTTCCAAATGACGTTTTGGAGCCAGAGAGGTGAAGGATGGAAATTTTATGCCAACACTCAAAGTGCAGGGGCAGGTCTACCACAGGATAGGGAGTATCATGGCGGGGCCTCAGCAGCAGCCTTCATTTCTCTAGATATACTTTGTTGGTGATGATGACAATGAGAAGGACATCCATTGTGGAATCTACCCATGCGTTAATCCACAACTGGTTAGCCAATTGCAGAAGTTACTGTGTGAACACCAGAAGTATACTCTGTAATTTAAGGCTGCTGTTGATTCTGTCCCTAAGGCCCACAAGGACTTCCAAGTGGTGATTAATGCCGATAGGAAACCTTCTGGAGAGCACCAAGGTCGTTTCAATGCCCCCACGGGCTTAAGCCCATTTATTTTATTGTTGTTACACTTACAATAATGTCTTCATCTCTAACAGAAACCTAGTTTAAGAGCTTCGTCTCTAACGAAATAATACAGTCACTTTTTTAACTACTCATTAATTTTCAAGCTGTAAGTGTCAATTTATCAAGCCCCATCACATAGTTTCCTAGCGAAGCACGGGTATCCAGCTAGTTAATCATAAAGATAAAGTTATTCATTACATGAATGACTCCTAATTGATTAAAAAATTTCAAATAACAAACATTAATTTTATTCCCTCTAATCTGCTAAATCATGTAAACCTTAATACCTATAAGGAATATCCACAGGAGATGCACTCATTCTTTCATAAATATAAATTTGATCCATACAAAAGTTTTGACTTCTTTTTCATATGTAGTTCTACAATGCGGCGTACCACCAGCAATAATGAGCCACAAATGAAGACAAATATGCTATTTTATGGTATATACAATATACTATTTTTATAATTACTGCAGAATAGGATTCTACAAAAATAAAACAGGTTTCAGGATTCAGTCAGGTAATGGCCAAGCTGAAAAAAAAGGGGCAGTTGGTGTAATTTATTACTCAGAATAATGATT
>JANHFT010008471.1:24245-34251 GCA_032467955.1 Pseudoxenodon macrops
TAATCCAGGGCTGGAAGGGACCTGGAGGTCATCTAGCCCAACCCTGCTCCAGCAGGACATTGTTAAAGTGAGTTTCTATCTTTTGATCCCCCCCAGTCACATGACTACATAGCCGCACCCACCCAGTCATATGACCACATCAAGCCACGCCCACAGAAGCGGTAGGGAAAAAAACATTTTTTTGATTTCACCACTGGCACAAGGCCGTCTTTCCAGCTTTGCATCCTCTCCACAACGCTGCCTTGTGGAATTGGGAACGGACGTGTTTAAAGCAGATGAAAATGGCCCCTTGTCATTGTGCAGGAGGCAGAGTAGGCCACGCCCCCATAGACACGCCCACACAGCAACCGGGCAGAGACCCGGTTGTTAAAAAAATTTCAATCCCACCCCTTGTTGCAGGAGACCGTAGCAGCCAAAAACGGAGCTCGGGAGGCCGCCACAGACACCCCGACATGAGTGACATCGAGCTGGCCATGCCTACCCTGGCTCCCTGAGGTCAAACACAACCCTGATGTGGCCCTCAACGAAATTGAGTTTTGACACCCCTGTTTTAGCCTCCAGTCCCCTAATCATTGTTGTTGGCTCTTCTCTGCACTCCTTCCAGAGTCTCAACATCTTTTTTATATTGTGGCGACCCAAAATTGGACGCCGTGTTCCAAGTGCGGTCTTACCAAGGCTTTGAAAAAGCAGCACTAGAGCTTCAGGTGATCGTGATTCTACCCCTCCTATTAATCATAAGACAGGAGGGAAAATCTATTGGCATGCTTCTGTGCGATAAGCATTGGCTGGTGTGAGCTTCTGTTTAATAATACTGTGGGTTTTTGCTGTTGGTGTTCTCAATGATTAATCTATGCTAATTGCTTATATGTCAGACTTCATTAAGAAGAATCTGTATTAATTGGATGCTTTTATCTAATGTTCCCAGCCAGTTTTAAACATTTTCACAATGTTTCGCACAGCAAGAAATTGCAGCTTTTTTTTTTTTTGCCCTGGTTGAACACTTGATTTACCCAGCTGCGTGCATACATGCGCCATGATCTGCAAGCTAGGATTGATAGGATGGGCCCGATGTGGCTTGTTCAACCAATGTACTGAGTAAATCCTGTCCCGGAGTACAAAGGAAGCGGATTGCAGGTGAAAAGCTGAAGAGGGCTTCAATTCTCGATACAATTGTTGTCCAGAAGCATTGGGGCCATAGATGCAAACATATGCAAGCATTAAAAGCAGTGGTGTGATGCACAAAATGTTACCGTGGTGCATAAATTAGACTTGGGGGAGGGATGTTTTGGGATAGAGGGAGGGGAATGCTTTTGGTTTGGGGAGAGAGAAATGTCTTTGTCAGATATTCAGAATAAAGAGAAGATAAGCTGGAGAGAGATCCAATTTAGAATTAAGGATAAATTTCCTGACAGTGAGAACAATTAATCAGAGGAAAAGGTTGCCTTCAGAAGTTATGGAGCATCATTTTCAAGAAGACACTGGACAGCTATTTGTCGGGGATAATAAGATCTCCTGCTTGAACAGTTGGACTAGAAGACCTGCAAGGTCCCTTCCAACTCTGTTATTCCGTAGTTCTATATTTAAGGTTGGACATTATCAGCCACCTGGGGCTGTGGCATAGGACAACTCAAATTAACTAAAAGTATTTGTGCTGCAACAGAGCGCATAAGGCTTAAATGGAAGGATAGCACCACCGTGTGGTCTTCACAATATTTGTGAAAAATGGACTGCCACAGAAGCCATTCCTTCTCCTTAGTTGATCCAGGCAGTGATGCAGGCTGAGCAAAAGGAAAAAAATAATTGGCTTCTACAATGAATACAATGGCTTAACCGAGATGCTCAAGGTCTGTTAGCTCAAGAATGATTCAAATCCAATTCCATGATGTAATTTTTTTTTTTTAATCCCAGAATCGGAAGGGAAACTGATCAAGAAAGAGGGAGGAAGCTGAATCACACCAGTGACTAAATTTGATGACTCCAAGTGGAGACTCCCAACTTGAAATGTTAGAAGAGTTGAAGGCCATCAAGAAGAAAGTGTTAATACAGTAGATGGTAGAGAGCAAGACTTCAAAATTTGGGATAATAAAGCGGTTGTTTTTTTTTTAAACTTTTCCAGAAAGTGGAGATCTGGCATTTGTGACGTTGAGATTGTGGTGTCTTTGTGGACAGACTTTCAGAAAAGAGTTTAGACCAGTGCTTCTCAACCACACCCATTTGAGGATGGGTGGACATTAATGCTCATAATTTCCCATCTAACGTGGATGGATCTCAACTTCCAAATTCCCCAGCCGGCATCCCGGTTGGGGAATTATGGGAGTTGAAGTCCACCTATCTTCAAGTAGCCAAAGGTTGAGAAACTTGAGGGCTCAATGGGTCTTGGGTCCTTGTGATGCACGAAGGGATAACCTTACACAGGTAAAACTTAAATATATATTTTGTACAAATGCACATTCTTGGGATATCAGTGTCCAATTCACTTTTTTCCTTGGTTGGGATCCATATTTTGGAACGAATTATGAGAGGAAGCAGGTATTTTACTGAAGTTTAGGGAGAGGCTCAAAGAGATTTATTTCCCAAGGCCTTTTAAATGCTGCTGTTCTGGCTTATATTTTATTGGAAGGTATGTTTTTATTGGCTCTTAAGCTGCCTGGAGCCACTAGAGTAGTAATTTAGGTCGTCCAAGTAATTTTTTTTTATTCTGCCATCTCTGAGCAATGTCAGGCTTTTAACTGACAGAACTGTGGGTCACTTCACAAAATATTACATGTTGCCGTATCTAATGCTTGAAATGGAAAAATTCAATTTTTAAGACACAAAAATTCACCTTTCTTACCTTCTTAGGAAGAGATAAGATGCCTTTTTAACTCAATTTTACTATTTCTGAGTTAAGACCAATTTATGAGTGAATAAGTATTGGAGGTGGGAGGAGTTTCAATCCCCCCCTTAAAACAGGATCCCCTATAAATGGGAGAACAATTTGATACATGTGCAATGCTTCCTGTGCTTCTAATTGACCTTTTTTCTCTTGAACTTTCTCCCTTAGTTGAGACACAACCATTTCCCCCAAGATTAGGGTTTGTGTACCATTTGTTTTTTCCAACACAATAATTTATATCCTGCTGTTTCACCAGTAACGGCACTTCAGGTAAGATTCAGAGCATGTATTAGGAGCACAGCTTCAGCCAAAACCCTAACTTGGTTTGGTGTTTTTATTTTGTGGATTAAAAGATTCAGTCTGAAATGACATCAGGTTGAGGCGTAACAAAGGTCCAAGCGGAGCCAGGCTGGGGTCCTATTGTGTGTGGTATTAACACAGGACACCTTTTACCCATTTAGAAGTCGTTCAATTCAGATATCCTGCTAGGTTTTTTTCCCCCTCCACCTACAACCAGAATCCCAACCAACAGCTGTTCAACTAAGGCAACTGGGTTGCTATTACAGTGAAAGCTTGTTCCTCTTTAATAAAGGAAGTTTGGTCTCAAAACTGTACTTGCAGTCAGCGAGGCTTGCTTGGACCATAAACCAGGTGGTTTTTATGCCATTACACAGAAGGAAATGCACAGGACTCCTAGGTTGCGGCTGTGGCCACTCAACCTCCATACCTGCAACCCTCCTCTTGCAAAAAATATTAGGTGAGGGACTGGCCAAGAATAGGTTCCTCATTCCTGCTCTAGAGGCTGAAGATGTGCTCCTACGGTACCTGATCAGGTTAGCCAACGCCTATAGAAGACAATCACGTTAAACTGCACATCGGTGCTTTTCTGCCAGCAGAAATAGTACCTATGGGTGCCCCCCTTGGTGTCCATAAGGATCCTTGCTTTTTTAAAAAAAAATGTTTGAAATGAGATGAGGGCATGTTGTGAGGCACTAGTCCTCAGTATGATCTCTAAATTTATTTCCAGGGCTGGCAGTAGCCTCTCTGGCCTGCAATGCTAGCCTGATGTTATCCTCCCTTTCCAGAATGAAATCATTGGGAGGGGATAGCCATTAGAGATTAATCAGCCTTAAGAAAATGCACCCTCCCCCTTTAACTTGACATTAACTATTAACAGCATGCCAGGTAGAGCTTGGTGGTTGCAGACAGTCACCAAGACAGAAGAAACGCATGTTTAGACCTAAGAATCATCTTCTTTTAACGACCCCATAATCCCTCGTGGGATGGAGTCTGGGCAACTGAATGGTGCCGAGTGTTTACTGGCCGGATGCTCTTCCTGTCGCCAATGCGGAGTTCAGCAGATATTTTCTCATTGTGCCCAGAGAGAGAAATATCTACCTCTACCTAGGATCGAACTCACAGCCTCCTGATTGTGAGGCGAGAGCTCCACCTCTAGGCTGCCACCGCACCACTCTTTAGACCTAAGAATTGTTTCTCAAAGATCAATCTGACTGGAGCAGCCCTGTTCATAATTCCATCTAGCGTTCAGTGATTTGCCTCAACTCCAGAAACCCAGAGGGCGGCATCGAATATATATACCTGCAGCAATTCTTTAGGCCGAACCAAAATGAGAGCTAGGTTTGTAAATTCATTTAGGCCAGAAAACTAGATTAAAACGTAGATGCCGAACTATGAGCTTCAGTTACTACCTGTGTGGAGAAATATTTTAGAAGGGAAGTGGTTGCTTTTTTTTTTTTGGTAAACGTCCAAATCTTGCTCCAAATAATTATCCTTTGAAAGAGCCGCCTGATTGGGTATTTGAAATACACCTTTATTATGGTCTAAACAAAAAGGAATGGGAATGACAGTAACAAACAAGATTTACCACTGAATACTGTGACGAGACTGCAGCAGTCAGATTTGTAACTCAAATGTGGAGTAAATTTGCAGTCCAAAACAGCTAAATATGCAGGTCCAAAAAAAAAAAAATGAAGGAATTTTTATTTTAACTGCCACATTCACACGCCAAACCCCATTCTCTCTTTCAGCATCCCAAAGATTAAAGCACATGTTCTGGTCAGCTAGAATAATAAAGTGGCAAACACGCTGCACCACTGACATCACAGGACAGTTGCCTATAAAACTAGACTTCTGACGCTGGGCTCCAGCTTCGTCTCCCTCACAGGTCGTCATCTTCGTCTGGCAGTGCAGTGGTCTGAGCAATCTGGAAGACGGGAAAAGGAAGGGTCAACGGCTCAGAAGAAAAAGGCCTCAAGTGTTTAAAAAGGCCGCCGCCTTTTTTAAAAAAGGGTTACCTGTAAATCTTGCTCGTACTGTGCTGCCAATGCTGGATCCATAACCACCTCTGGGGGCGCAAGAGCAGGCATGGCAACGAACTCCAGGTTGGGGTCTCCAATGAGCTTTCTCGCCAGCCAAAGGAAGGGCTTCTCAAAGTTGTAGTTACTCTTGGCTGAAATGTCATAGTACTAAATGCAAAAGGTTACAGAGAGGGAACTTGAGTTAGCAGAGATTGAGGCACCTGGTTATCCTCTGCAGGCAACTTCTCTTGACTTCTACTGTCCATCTACGGGTTGCCTTCCGAGAAGATGCACTTCGCTCGTTTGACTTATTTAAAATCTTTCTATCACCCTAAGATAGGCACCTGCTTTTACTGGAATTGAGAGCTCAGAGCGAGCAGAGTCAAAGAGAAAAACCACTTCAGGAATCATTGCCAACAAAATGAAAGAAGAGAATATTTTTTAGCTCAGGGTTGAACTGTGGGGGGTCTTTGATGTTCTCTGGCCTAGTTTTCTTGCAAACCTTTCATTATTGTAGGTAATACTAGGTAACACCATGGCTAGGCTAGCACTGATGTTACCTAGCTGTGTAATGAAACGGCTACATAAATCAAGCATGATTATTATTTTGCTTCAATCACATTACATAATCTATAAAAAGGAAAAAGCCCTCCCCCCAAATACAAGAAGCACTTAACCAATGTTTGTTGAATTAAAACCCAGAACTATAGAGAATTAAAGATGCAAAACAGGTAACATTTGGTAAGGGGGGGAGAGGGGTCCCTGGTGCTTTCTGAGCTTAGTTGTTTTCGTGCAGACGTTTCCTTACCCAAACAAGCACACACCCATATTTGTGAGCTAGAAGAGATGCCTTGTTCTTACCTGCAGGTTCTTCTTCCTGTGAAAGACAATGGACTTTGCTTTGACTTTCCTGTCCTTGATGTCCACTTTGTTGCCACACAAAACTATGGGGATGTTCTCGCAAACCCGTACCAGATCTCTATGCCAGTTGGGTACATTCTTGTATGTAACCCTTGATGTTACATCGAACATTATGATGGCACATTGAGCTAGAAGGTAGAGCCATGGGAATTATTAGTCAAGGGGATAGAAGCAGCACAATTTACAGTTCCAATATTAAAGCAATTTTATATAAAAGCGGTCCGAAGCATTTGCATTGTTACTTCAACAGTATCCTAACCTTAATGCAGATTTTGATGTAGTTTCATGTTAAGTTTCAAAATATAGGAAAAAACAGAAATGGGAACACTTGTTATTGAAGTTTCAGACTGAAGCATAGTTCTTTATTTCCTGTTCAGAAATATTTGTTCAGATAACCTATTTATTTACTAAATGTATATGAGACCCGTCACTCTTGAACTGACCTTGAATGTAGTAACCATCCCGCAGACCTCCAAACTTTTCTTGACCAGCTGTGTCCCATACATTAAATTTAATGGGACCTCTGTTAGTGTGGAACACCAGAGGATGAACTTCAACTCCCAGAGTAGCTACAACAAAACGAAATCTTAGTTGTTACACTGCATGTGAAGGGACAACACAAAGCTTTCAAGGGTTATTTCTAAGTTACTTATCCATCTTGGGGGCCTGTCCGCATCTTGTCTACAAATTGTTAAGAAGCAATTTTTATTTTTAAGATTTTTTCCCCAGTAGTTTGACCCTTTTTTCTCTTTCCATTCACCCCACCCCGATCCACCAGGAGAGATGAAAAGGCTAATTATGGCTCAGATGTCTTTTCAGGTCAAATTGTATGAGACCCTAAACCCTTAGAATGTACAGACCATATAATCATGTACAGATATCTAGCATTTTACACTCGTTAGTTTAGATCTGGTCCTCTGAAAGGTAAGAGAGAGATAAAAATCATTTTAATGTGTTTAGCTGATTTAAAACAGTTTACATACCTACATACTTCTTCTCAAATTCACCAGTCAAGTGGCGTTTCACAAATGTTGTTTTACCGGTGCCACCATCACCAACCAAAACAAGCTGGAAAAATTTTTAAAAAAATTAAGGAAATTGTCTTATGGTAACATTTTTTTTCTACCAGTATCAATCTTACAAAAAAGAAATATATACCAAGTCAGTATGCTGTAATTGTTACAGAATAGTATAAAGATTTGGGTTAAATGTAAATTTTTGTAGGCATGAAATTGGCTAGCTAATAACTCAAGAGACTACAATTAACCAAATGTATCTACAAACTATTTACATAAGCCATCTCATCCAAAACAGGCTTATTTCAAGCTAAAGCACTGATCATCAAAAACTAAAACATATTCAAAATTTCATAGATCTGTACCTAGCAAGATATTCAAGTTGTGGCAAAGAAATAGCTAGTTTCTTGAAATAAAATGTAGCTAATTGATTTATGTTGTGTATTTTCCCATCTTGATGTTTTATTTGCAAATTCATCTAAGGAAAATCTAAGCAAAAGAATGGTTTATATATAGAGAGCGCTATTAATTTTGCTTTATCTAAACGTTTTATTTCCATTTCTTTGAAATTACTCAAAAGGATTAGAAAACTCACATCCAATTATTTTTATGTACTTGAAATAAATTATAAAATTTTACAATTAAAAGCACCCACCACTGTTTGGAATAGTGAATAACCACTATTTGGAAAATATTAATAAAACTATATTACATATAGTATGTGTAATGTTTTCTATATTTACAAATTCAATCCAATTTTTAAAAAAGTTTACTAATCTACCAAAAGCACTACCTTCATTCTCCAACAGGAATGCATCAAAAGAAACTTCTTCAATATAAATAATCAGAGATAACATGACTCATTAAAAATTACAACGTTTGGATAGCAATCTGACTCTTTGAGTTGGGACTAAAGTCTGTATTCTTGCATTAAAATCTACAAATACATAATAGGAAAACAGGCATACAGTGTAGGCCACAAGCCTATTTGGGAATCAGATCGATCATATTTTACATATCTGTCTTCTAAGAAACCATATCAAATTTCTAACCACACTGTCAGCCCTCAACAGATTTAAAATAATTTACATTCCATCGAGAACAGGCATTTTCTTTGAAGTGCAGGGGGGGGAAGCAAAAAAAAAAAAACAGTCAGCCCAAAAAGGAGCTCGGCACAAGCCAGAAAAGCATTCCTGTGGATTTGCAAACCAACAAAGAAAGCCTGGAGGCCCTGCTTGCTACACAGGCTTCCTCCAGGACAAAACCATTAGGGAAAAAACCAAAATAAGGCCGCTCAGCCCTACCTTAAACTGCACTTGGGGTTCTCCTTGTGGGGCGGCCATGCTGCGTCTGTGGGAAAGAGCAACGCATGAGTGGAGAGGCGGCACTGCGGATGATCGTCTGGCCCCACGACGCTCCAAGGCGCGTGGCTGGCTGGCTCAGCTCTCCATCCGGGTCGAGGAGGAGGAAGCAGTACATGGCGGCAGGCAGAGGGATGGCAGGGTTTTTGCCTGTGTTCCCCCCCTCCCCCCCTTCCCCGGCTCCCTTTCACCCACCAACGACTTGGTCTCAATAAACGCCGCTGCTGCCGCTGCCGGAGGGGCCCCCTCGAGGGCAAGTGGTGGGTGGCAGGTTGTGAGCCCGCGATCCGTGTCCAGGCTGGGCCAAAGTCTGTGGTCCTCCTGCTGCAGCCTCCCCGCGAAGGCCCCCTCCCCATCAGGCCGGGGGTCGGAGGGGCAGGAACGGCTGAGAAGTCCATTCGTGGATGGGGGGCTGGTCCTGAGGGGCTGTGGGGTCACTGCTGCTTGGAGCGAGGCCACAGCCGGCTGGCCAGGGAGCCCAGGAAGAGCTGCTGCTTCTTGTGCTGGGTCAGGTCGGAGAGGCGCTGCTGTTCCTCCTGGGAAGGGGCACAGACACCGGCACTGCCAGGAGGAACCCCCGCAAGGCGGCCCCCTCCTCAGCCCCCCCTCTCCCAGGGGCTCCCAGCATTCCCCAGCCAGCAGCACGCAAGGAGCCCTTGACTTAGCACCGCTTCTTTAGTGACCGTTCCAAGTTACGACGGCACTGGAAAAAGTGGCTCATGACCGTTTCCCAGAGTCGGGACCGTTGCAGTGTCCAGAGGGTCGCGTGATCAACATCCGGACGCTTGGCAGCTGGCATGGATTGGCGATGGCTGCCCTGCCCTGGGGTCACGTGACCCCCTTCAGACCCTCTCGGCTGCCTTCCAACAAGCCAAGTCGGTGGGCAAGACGGATTCATTTAACGACTGCATGGTTCACTTAAGAACGGCAGGGATTCACTTAACAGCCGTGGAAACAAGGTCATGAGGTGAGAAGCAACTCACTTAGCAACCACCACCTTGCTTAGCGACAGAAATGCTGGGCTGAACTGCAGTTTGAATGAAGGAGAATCTTTGAGGCTGAGGGCCGACACGAGGGGCCCTGGGTGGTCTCAGAGCTGGCTTGTTTCCTGGCAGACGTTACCTTGCGGGGTCATGAAACGTCTGCCCGAAAACCAGCCAGCTCAGAGGCCACCGAGGGCCCCTCGTGAATTGTGGCTGCAGGCCCAGGACGTCCTGCGACACCCCCTCCCCTCCCCCGCCCCTCCCTCTCACCTGCTCCAGCTGGGACTGCCTGCGCTTGAAAGCCTCCAGCGGATCTTCCTCCAGGGAATAGTTCTCCAGCACGGAGCGAACGTCTTCCACTCCGTTCATGGCGATGGCTGCAGGAGAGAAGGGCCACCAATGAGGTCCGGGCCTCCAGGGGGGCTTCTCCCCACGGCCACCCTCTGCCCTCTGCCCCCGGGATTCCCCAAGGCCCCCTCTGGATCTTCAGGGGAAAACCGCTGGGAAGGGAGGGGCTCAGGGGGAGGGTCAC
>JANHFT010008473.1:0-11748 GCA_032467955.1 Pseudoxenodon macrops
CTCCGCGTCTCTCTTTTGGGCAGGCATTGCAAGGAAACTCCTTGAAATGTAAAGAAGCCTGCCCAAAAGAGAGAAGCGGAGAAAAGCCAGATGCTGCTAAGATGAGCGTCTCATGTCCAGCTCCGCCCCACCCCATCCCCTCTCCCACCTGCCCAAAAGATAGGAGTCTAGGAGTTTCTATTTCGAAGGCCTACATTTAAATTAGATGAGGTGATTGTTCCTTTTTTTCCTAATTGGTCTTAAAACTCAGTTTTGATTAAAAATGCATTGTTTGTGAAAAATTCTATATAATTAATATATCAAGTTAATTGTAATGATTAATAGTTTTGGAAATTTACTTTTTGCATAAGATTGTATAAAATTTGGAAACAGTGCTGACACTTCATTGGATTACTGTGAAAGTTGAATAAATAAAGCATTCCCTCACTGATACTATGATTTAAAATAGTAATGTGGTCATTATGGACTCTTATAATATCACCTATTCCTTCTTTATATTGTACATACAATGGCTTATTTAAAAAAAAGAATCATCTGCCCTAAATTGAGTGAGAGAAAAAAATGCATCTGTTCATTTTGTTAAATAGCACATGATGGTCAAGCTTTTAATTACATTAACTATACAGATTTTTATATGCAATTCTCCCTATCATTTTTGTAAACATTTGCCTAATTTTTGCATTATCTTTTATTTTTCCAAATGTATGTACTTTGTACAAAGAACTACATCACAAACTCCATAGACACGTAGAAAGAAAGGGTAATTATGCTTCCATTTATTTAACAATTGTAAAGGAGGTTAGGTTACAAAATCCAATGTACCTAGAGATAATCAGTTAACTATTATAACCATTAGTGTTTTGTGTATGGCCATTTTATATGAAGTCTAAAAGGTTTCTGCAGTTTTGTAATGAAATGTACTTCTGTTGTAAAATCAGAGCTTGATCATGTAATTCAGATTTGGTCCTCAGGTTATTCATTGGCATTTGTACTATAATATGAAAATAATTAAGCCTCTAGTTAGTACTACTTCTACTGACACTGTTTTCTTTCCTTGTCTGATATCATCATTAATTTAAAATGAAATATCCTCTAAAAGTGCTACATGCTGCAAGGACACACAAATATAAAGAACCTTTTGATTCTGATTGTACATTTTTTCTCCTTTCTAGTAATCACTATTTATCTAGGAAACCAATGCCAGTTTACTACTTTTTAGAGGAAACAGGAACAGGTAAGTTACCCACCTTTCTTGGTTATTTCCAAGAATGAATGACAAACACCTCTAATGGAGAATTCACCCATAAGCGGAGGCTATCTGTGTAAATTAGGATCTATCCAGAATTCCTGTTGGCATGGAAACCCTCACAGATAGAAAAGGTTGCAGATAGTTAACCTCTACATGTTGAATATGACATGGGGTCGGTAGAAACATGAATAGATGCTTGTACGTATTTTTTAAAGAAGTAAATATATCATTACCATTTTCCTAAATGCATGAAATGAACTATAATCAGATCCGGAATGTAGTTTAGATATTGTGTGTTTAAAAATAAGCATCAGCATGGGACTGTCACTCAAGCATTATTACTTGCGAGATTAGGCTCAAGGTCTTATTTATCACCTTTTGGCAAATGAATGCTAGCTAAACTCTGCTAAGAATGCTTTTAAAAAGCCTAGGGGTGAAAGAGCATGGTCAGTCTATGCTACAACCCAAATAAACCAAGATATACAATCACTAGCCTCCGAGAATTGTAGCCAAAATATAATTTTAATAGTATTCAGATTAGCTATGGTAATTTAATTTAATTTGCATTTAAAATAAATAATTTTTGCCTTTTTCTGCAACCACTCAGCTTTTTGTAAACACATGACTCAAATATAATCAACAATCCTTTCTCTGAAAAATGATTTTAAAAAAAATCTCTGATCAAAGGTAGGGAAGATAGCATAGATGGTAAATGATTGGCCATAAATAGGAGTTGACTGCCTTAGCCTCTCATCCGCTGTAACCTTCAAGCATAACCTTTCAGCAGCTTATTTTGTTTTTGTTTTATAGCTATACTGTAGATCTCAAAACCACTGGTTTTTATCCCCCCCCGTACTATTCTCTTCTGATGCTTCAGTTTTATGTCACACATTGCCAACAGATTTATAAAAGGTCTCACCTGCTTTGAGACCTTGTAGATTAAAAATCTTATAATTTTGAAAGAACAAATAATCCAAAGCAAGGCACTGTATTGTCAGCCAAGTCTGTCATGTCATCTTTCTGTCAGTTGCAATTACATTATATCTGCCTGATACACAATACATCCTTTCAGTGCAGCTGGTCTGTGTGATCTGAATGCTTAGCATCCAAGAAGGTTTTTAAAAAGTAGAAAGGGTGGGTGGGTGGCATTTACAATGAATGATGCCTCTTGATGCCAAAACAATATTTGTGAAAAACGTATAGTGTAGTAGTGTTTTAGCTCTTGTATTAGTAGAGCGAGTCTTCTAAAAACACCGTTGGCTACCAGTGACTAACTTTGGTTCCATAATGAAGCAGAAATACACCGGTAGTGAGCACATCATGTATCATGTGCTGCCAGGGAACAAGTCAGCTAAAGAGAAGACATCAGTAGGCTCTTTCAGCATGGTAAAATGTGTTTCTAGCCAAGTGGGAAGGTTCTGTTTTCATTCTCCACTCCCTTTCTTCTGTTTTCTTTGCTTTAAATAATAGCTGCATGCTAAATTGCTAGCTATTTTGTTGTTGTGTTTTTACTGGTGGGAATATGAAGAAGAGCCCAAGGAATTTTCTGGCTGATATGCCAAAGTAATTTGACTGGCCTGGAGCACTTGTGTTCCCTGATGGGCTGAGTTGTACCATTCTCTGCTTCCCTTACATAGTGAATGAAACAATTCTTTGTGACAGTTGCATGAGAAAAATCTGTTTCCCCCCCCTTTGAAATGCAACTCATTGGATCTGGTTTAAGTTGGCAAAACAAATAATCAGTCTGTAACAACATACCCAGATGGATTTATTTCATTGCATATTTTCAAATTATACTGAATGAAAATAAAACAAAATCACTATTCTAGCCCTGACTAAGCTTATTAATCTGACACCAGAGAGAACATGCTTAGCTAGAGGTAATGTTGGTGTCATTAGGAAAAGGTATGCAAATCATTTTTCTCAGTATTGTAGTAACACATAAGATATTCCTCCCATTAGTCTTGTCTTCTTATGTCTTCTACCAACAGAAAAGAACTTGAAATCTTCTGGCTCAACGCTCTATCCCTGCAATGTCCCATCACTACACAGCAACTAAAGTGAGACAAGTCCCATCAAATTTCTGCTTAAATATTCTTCTGAGATGGTGATCACATTTCCCCATGCAGACTGCTCCATAGGGAACAGCTGTAACATAAAGATAATTTCCTAAGGTCATTTTCTTCCATCCTCTACTCGTAGGGGACAAAGGTTTGAATTTTGTTGTTCTTTTTCAAGAATGCTCTATTAAAATTCACATCAGATCATAAATTATTACTATTTATTTTTATTATTAAATCTGCCCATCTCACCACAAGTTAACTGGGGGTGCAAACATTAAAATGAAACCATGAATATATGATTAAATCTATCAAATCATATTAAATATATGATTAAATCTACCAAATTACATTAAAATTACAATAAAGTACAATTTATAATGAAATATAGGGAGGAAAATATATTTTCTCCCTGTATTTCATCTCCAGTATGAAATTTCCCCATTGGAGTCCAAGCAAATTGGCAGAGCCACATCTTCAGGCTCTTATAGACAATCAAAAGAGTGGGAGCTAATCTCACCTCAGTGACCTGGATGTTCCAAAGGGTCTCAGCCTTTCATTCTAACATTCAATCATTCTTTTAAAAGTAGACTATGATTTCTCTTTGCTGAGATCATGACAAATTTAAAATAGTTATCAGATTGGTTATATCTCTATTTTTTCCACTTTTCTCAGGTACTCATATACACATCCGCAGTAGTCACAAAATGGATATGGAAGTACCACCCATGAAACAATGTAGACAGGTGTATTTAAAAAAAATTAGATTATGAGAAATGCAAAACAAGTATGTAACACTTATTATAACCAAGTGAGAGTAATAAACACTGGACTGGTTTGGGGTATTACAAGCATCCTGAAGGTATTAGTCCACTATAGTTATCTCCTATATTGTGGGATACATGCAATAGTATGTTGTCTTGAAAACTAATCTATAGAATACAAATCCTTGCTAGAATAGAATGGTATGAGTACAGTATGCAAAATTGGTCTACAGTTGCATTTTATACAATTATTGTAAATGAATTTCATAGCAATAAAAATAATAAAATCACTAGGAGTCAATTGCAAAAGGCAGCTTTACTTGGAAAAGCTTACATCTTGTGATAACATCATTAATAACATGAATCAACAACATCTGCTTATGCCAGGTCCTTGGGAAGGACCCAGGAGGTGGACAAAAATGTCAATTCCATTTAAATTTATATTCTGCATAACTACTAGAAAAAAATGGTTTACAGTTCTTAAAACCTTTACAACAAAGAAAAGTACAAAAAGTACAAAAACAGCACAAGACAAAAGAACAATGATGGCAAAGAAAGTAAACTCAAAAGAGGAAAAGAAAGAAAGAAAGAAAGAAAGAGCCATTGATCATTTGTATAACATTATAATTGTATTTAATAATTAATAGTATGATGGCATAATTCAAACGTATGTAATAAAATCAAATAAAGTGCAAAAGGAAAACATTATATGAACTAGGTAGCTGAAAGGCAGTAATTCAAAGCAAATAAGATAAGAACACTGAGAATTACATGTTAAAGTCCTATGAATTCTACCTATGTACTTACATTTGTGAATGAATTGATGGAAATGTGACAAGAGTTTAGAGAAAAAGTGATAGTCAATTGTGAGATCCAAGAGTAAGAATGTGGTAAATATCTATTTAGAAAAAGGTCTGCTTATAATATAAGATTTAAGTATCTGTCAATTCAAGTCCTAATGGAAAAGGAATAAATATAAATAAGTTCCGGAATGATGTGGGTGACATAGACAGTATTAAAATTTTGTTTTTTATTTATTTAGCCACCCACCTTCCCATAAGGTGACTTTGGGCAACATAATAAATAACTACATAAATATATAAAATAAAAGCTTTATTGATTTGATTGTACATCATAAAATTATAAGAGGATAGAAAGGTATAAGAGAGCAAGTAGAAATCTAACAATTATATGGCAGCAAAGAGATTAAGAAGGGTCTCATTTAGTGGCCTTCTGGGTTTTTATAGTCCCAGTATAGAGCCTTACATTATATATTAGTGATTTAAATGTGATCAAGAATTAATTCTATGAATTATATATTTAAAAATAAAACTCAGAGTTCCATGGGACTTAAAGTCAAGTACGAATGACTAGATCTGCACCCAGTTAGGAGAATTATTTTTGTTTAGAAAATGCACATAGTGGTTTTCTTTAATAAAAACAATTTCTTCATAGGAATCCACAGATAACTCATCTGTGTAATGGCTTCATGTGCTCATAAATGAACATATGAGGCTTTGATTGAATATCGTTATACAGATCCAGGAGGGACATGTTTTTAAATATTTGAATTTATCCTTAGAGGAACAGAAATAGAAAACTTTTTCTTATCATAATCTCCCTGATGCTGAGTGAAAGTTTTTCTTCTTCTTATGTTTGATCCACAAAACTGTCAGTAAATATTTGAGCACCCTATAAAAACAGTTTCAAAGTGAGCTGGATAAAATTCAGTTTTGAAGAATTAAACACAACTAAGTCAGATTCCTAAACACCAGTTGCAAGAATCTTAGCAACAGGAAAGCACATGAAAGAAACCAATTCTTAAATATGCCTGAGCCTTTTATAAAAAATGTCCCCAGATAAAACGGAAACTATGAAAATGCTTTTTCCCCATCAAAGAAAATACTCTTCTAAATATATTTCTCAGTGAACCCTTGATATTTTTCTCTAGATAGGTGCTGTTGCAACAGCTTGCTTTCTATCTCCTTTTGATCTTATTAAAAGCCTGAAGCATGTTACAGGCAATTCTTACTGAGACAGGAGTGCCTTTACAATGCACGTATAAATGCATTTTAACTATATAAACATACACACACAAACACAGACACACATGAACCAAGTTGGAATTCTTGGGAAATGGCTATTGAATTTAAGGGAAAGAAATGACCAAGTATCAGTCATCAGAATTTGTTGATGATTTTGCAGGATCATATATTATTTTATAATATGTAATCCATAAAATAGATGGTTAGAGTAAACAGAAAAAATGTAGATAATATTACAAAGAACTGTATAATAAACAAACAGTGGCTTTCATTTCTGGCAGAAAATTAATAGCAAAATCCTTCCTTCCTTCCTTCCTTCCTTCTTTCCTATCTACCTACCTACCTACCTACCTACCTACCTACCTACATTCTCCTTTAAATACAAATATGAATATTTCTGTGTATCTACGTAATCTAATTAGATCACACTGTCCCCTTAAAAATACTAATGGACTTAATTATTTAGAATTTTCATTTTTTTCCTTTAAATACATTAGACCTTCTTCAAAGTATAATAGTTTGGTGATTAATGTTACTTCACTTTAATTATCATGATGAGATCTGAGTATTGTTCACACAGTCTGCTGTATTAGAAACTGTAAACAACATGTAGTGGCAGTAAAAATGTTAATATAATTGTTTTAAATAGCACTTTGGTAAGGTACTACCAAAATAAAATGTTTCAGACATAATTAGTTCCATTAATAGGCTACATACCTGGCAGTGACACAGGTCAGAATTATGACAAATTCAAAACATCTAATTACATCTAGATAAACCTTATTATGACAACAAACTCAGAAAGGCATTATAGGAGTGTGAAGGGAAGCAAAATGTACCTATCAACCCATATGAATGAAATTAGAGTATTTTTAGCAAGATTGTTTTTATCCCTCTTCAAAAAAGACAAATATCAAATATGAAATGTTGGTAGTTAATATATTTATGTGGATTTGAGGCCTGTCTTTTTTATATTACATTTGAGCTATCTAAAATGCCAAGTGAATAAGCAATGAAGGATCTTTTGCACTTCCAGATTTTTGATTCAGTTTGTTGGACAAAGGAAACAGGCCTCTACATCACAGCATGCAATAGTCCTTGTTTAATGACGACTCATTCAGCAATCTTTCAAACTTACAACAGTACCGAACTAGTCCTTGACTTATGGTTGGAACAGCATCCTGAATTGCAAATACCACAACCTTCTTTGCCAGCTTCCTATAAGCAAAGTCAATGGGGAAGCCAGCAAGAAGTTGCATATGGCAACCCTGTGAGGCCTTCGCTTTCATGATCCATGGTAATTTGCTGAATGACAGCAACCAGAAGTGCTGTAATTTCCATCATTAAATGGCACAGTCACATGATATCATGCTTTGCTACCATGTTGTTTGCAATGAAATTTGGCTTCCAATATCTCTTGTTAAAGAGCACTACTTGTATTATAGGTTCTAGCAAGTGTATCTCTATAATACTTTTATGTAGTAGACCAAGGGTGTCAAACTGGATTTCTTTGAGTGCTGGATCAGCATTGTAGTTCTCCTCCATAGGCCAGCCAGGGAGGAGAGGGGGGAGATGGGATGGATGCCTCTTGCAGCACTTTTCTGTCCAAAACAGGCCACCGGGGGTGTGTGTGCAATCCCTCTGCACCCTGTTTTGGCCAACAGAGTATTGCAGGAGGCAGTACAGGCCCCAAAATAGGGCATTTTGGCTGGCAGAATGCTGCAGGAGGTTGTCCAGACTGAAAACAAGGAGTGTGTGGCCCGCACAGATGTGCCCCATTTTGGCTACCAGAGGCACTGTGGGCCAGTCCTTTGCTATTTCTAGGCTGGCCCCACTGGCCAGATTTAAGCACCCCTGTAGTAGATAGTTAGTAAAATCTAGTTGTAGCTCATATCCACCTATATCTAAAATCTAGTTGTATCTCATGTCCACCTATACTCATGTAGATAGTTATTCCCTGAATGAAATATTACATGTGTGGCAAGAATAAAATATTTTTCAAAATATTAATTCTATAGAATCCTAGTTTATTTACCTTTTATCACTGATTCTTAATATCCCTTATTGTTACATGTCTACAGTATTTCATATGTATCTATTAGCAGAGCACTGCCACTCTTCAGGCAGTCCTCCTGAGAAATTATGTTTTCAGAGGTCTTTTTAAGGGAATTAGGTGCTGCTGCACAATAACTATTCATTGGAGACCCAAGATAAGTGTTGGGACAAACAAGATATTATATACGTACAGTGTATGTAGAAATCAAACCTTCTCTTAAAGGGAGTTTAGAAGAACCTGTCATCTCAGTACGGTGTTTTTAACAATCGTTTAAGGGAAACAAAAATAAGGAGGTCATGGAGACACGTGCGTGTATAAAAATGAAGAAAAAACTCCAGGTTTTTTCAACTCCTCTGAATCTTTAATAGGTTCATGGAAAAGTTTATATTTGGATTCTTTCCATCCATTTCAATTTTAACATTGTCTGTAACATTCCAATTATAGTATATGTGCGGCTGAAGTGAGCACACTGACATTGTCAGAAATTGTGTTCATCACCCTGATATAGTCTTGGATTTGGTCATGAGCAAGTGAGACTGATATTTTGGAAACAAAAGTATTGGCCAGATTTACCAAATGCTAAATATTAAAACAAAAAACGTGCATATTTTACTTGCACCAAAAAGGCAGATAGGTTATATGTGCTATAATCTTATAAATATATGCTAATAACAACCAATCATGTGTGTGAGTGCTTAAGAATATGGGCTCTGACTCTTTTCTATCTTTATTTCATGAAGTTTGCTTTTTGTAAAAAAACAAACAAGCCCAGAGTATTTAGAAATATGTGCGTGTGCGTGTGCTTGTGTGTGCATGTGTGTTTGTGTGTTTGTGTGTAAACTGAACTCTGGGAAACTTTGCATTTGCCTATGGAAAGAAGAAGAAGTGGACCATAATGAGAGCTATGTTTAATAGGAATCTATTTGCCTCACAACTTCGGAATGGGATTGAAAAATGTCATTATAACATTTCATCTGTAGAAGAAGCCAAACCAATTAGCTGGTTTCTTCAAGACTACTGAAAATCTTACAGAATCATGGGCACATGTAATAGCACCATTGATGTAAATCCCCTGCATTTGGAAAGAGTCTCATTTGATCAAAGTGCATGAAGACGCTTAGCTCTTGCTAATATTAAAATACTTACCTGTATGACTTTCATGATGTAATATGAAATTGCTATCTTAATTATGTTCTTGGACTATGCAGGCAACTCCTCTAATTTTGGAGAAATGTGTTTGTTGGATTTCGTGGAAAAGGCAGGTTGCACTCTATAAAAGCAGACCAAGTAGTCACCATCCACTTTATTTTACCATGCTGTTCACCTAAGAAAAGAATCCATATTAGTATCATTTCTTCTTTTAGACCGTGTTTCCATAAAAATAAGACCTGATCTTATATTGTTTTGGGCTCCGAAATAAGCACTAGGGCTTATTTTCAGGGGATTTCTCCCCCCCCCTCGTGTATGGGAGGCCCACTTCTCCTGCTTGCTCGCAGCTGCAATGGGGCAGGAGACCATGCCCCACACCACACACCCCTTACCGGCTTACTGCAGAGCCCTACAGCCAGACCATCCACGTTCCGGCACCTGCCTTGCCTTGTGGCAGTGGCTCCGGCAACCCCATCCAGCAGGCCTACTTCTTCTGTTTGCTTATGGCCATAACAGAGCACTAAAGCTGAGAGAAAGTGGGGACAGACAAGCCGGCTGGCCATGAGAGGCTCATCTTCACATGGTGACATTGACAGCAGACGGATTCAGAGGCACGGAGGAAGGCATGCTGGATGCGTCATGTGGGCTGCAGGCAAGCTTAGAGATGGTGGGATGAAGTGGGCGTCTGGCCACAGGAGGTTCATCTTTGCATTTCTCAGCTTGCCTGCAGCCCACCTGGAACATCAGGATTGCCTACCTTCCCCCCGTGCCTCTGCCTCCATCTGCTGCCAGTGCCACTGTGTGAACGTAAGCCTCCAGCAGTCAGCCCCCTGCTCTGGCCCACTGAAACTCAGTTTTCCTGCAGCCCACGTGGCATGTCTGGATCATCTGCCTCCCCCTGCCTCTGCCTCTACCTGCTGCTTGGACAGATGCTGCTCAGCATATGGCTGCTGCTGGACACCATCAACCATCTATCTGTCCATCTATCATCTATCATCTCAAATTTACTTAGTCACAAATTTCACAAACAAGTTACTCTGGGTGTCATACAATAATGCTGTCCTGCACAGTTTATTTACCCTCAAACCTCCCATCATTCTGGAAAGCTCTGAAAGCTAATCCTTTCTTGGTAAGATAGATGGGACTGTTGGATTGATAGTATATTGAGTGAGTTATGATTTGTTGCTTCCTGCTACTAATTTTTCTACTGCCCATAATATGTGTCATTGAGTCACATAAAAATATATACTTGCAAAAATAAACAACTTTTATTTGTCCCCTTCTACCATTTTGTTGTCTTTGAGTAGCTGATACAATATATTGGTTCTTCTTTCCTTTTATTGTGAACAGAAGTAAACATTTTTTTACCAACTTCAGCTTGTTTGGCATTTACTGAATGTCCGCTCTCCGTAAAGGCATAATATCCTCAAGCCATATTTAATATCTTTTGGATATATCTCAAAATGACCTTTTTATTGCTGTTGTTAAATTGAGTATGTGTATACATACACACACACCATTCAGCTTAAAATTCTTTATCACCTTACTATCCATTTCACAATTCTAAAACCTTACAGGGAGCTTCACCAGTAACCATTTGGGGCCTGTGTAGGAGTTAAATGACCTGTCAGTGTTTGACATAAATTCTTGCTTGGAATTATTCTAGATCAAATCCTCTAGGCCTTTGGTGCTTCTTTCCAGAAATACAACCAGCACTGTTGTCTGAGTCACCAATGTAACATTGTCTCGCCTGAGATGTCTTTGATTCCTTTGATATTTGCCTTGCTCAGCTTCCGCTAATAAGATTATGACTCCTTTCTATTTTGAAAACCAGAATCCATCTGTTGTTATGATTTAAAAAAAAAAGAGTTAGGACCAGCATCAAGAAAGAGAGCTCAAGATGCTATCATATAAAAGGAAAGAGGCACTTCCATATGTTCTGATAGGTAGCATACAAAACATCTGGAAACAAGAGAACAAACTCCTGGGAATAGGGAGATAGAGAATAAATAACAAATCCCAGATTGCAAAACAGATTCCCAAAGAATGAGGATGCTGCCTGGAGAGAAACATGCAAAGCGACAGCTTGGAATCAGTGGAAGCAATTTAGCTGAATAACTGGCAGGTTATAAAAGGCTGAAACTTTTCCAGCATAGAATTCGGATATCTGGATAGATGACCTTTATGGTCTTGAGTTAAGCGTTGGTCAACTCTGGATGATAGCACCAGCTGAGTAATTGGGAAAAATGAGTTTGAGAATAAAAGTGAAAGCAAAAATGTCTCTTTGTGAAAAAGTGACAAATGAGGTTGAAAGTGCCCTCCATTGTCAGGAATATGCCAAAGGAAGATGAAATCCTACCGGTTCGGCCCAGTTCTATAGAGTAGGTTGCAAGCAGCTGGTGATGTCATAGAACCGGTCCTGTTA
>JANHFT010008473.1:11848-22467 GCA_032467955.1 Pseudoxenodon macrops
AAAGATATGCCCATCAAGCCATGCACACAGAACCGGTAGGAAAATTTTTTGAATTTCGCCACTGCTCCAACCCAATCCCAACCAGGTAATAAATGTTTTTTACAGTCTTGGCTCTGGAAACCAGGGAAGAGGAGAATGCTTGATTTCCTCAGACTGCAAAGAGACAGACAGACTAAACAAATGCTCTCACTTCATAGAGATCCATGTCAATGTCCCAGCTAATCCTTTGGCCACACCCAGTTATTTAACCAAATGTAACAATATTCCAGCTGTCTAGTTAAGCCACATTTTGGGACTTGAAGGGCCAAGTTTAAACATTTGAAATGAACAGGTTCTGATGATACAAAGTTGGAAAAAGGGACTAGCTGGCCACCATTAAGAAGTTACATTATTGGTTTGGCTTTGAATAGTTTTGAGTGTTGTAGTCATACAGGGGCCACCTCTTGTCTTGGGGAATTTGAGGAGCCCTTGACCTTCTCTGTGCATTTTCAGCAGCATAATCCCAACAGAGTTTCCTGCTGTCAGCAGAATGAAACTCCCAATTAGGTATTGTTAGAATTGTATTTTTCTTCATCATTGAGCAAAATGTGTTGTTGTTGTTGTACACATTAAACACTGTTGATTTTTTTTTTTTGGGTGGGGAGGAGAGATTATACCTAGAAAGAAAAGTTGTGGCTTCATTTTAAAGTACAAATTCTAAAACTGTCTAATTGTAGGATGTATCTTTCCAGTATTTTTGTGATGAAATGTTCCTTCTGATTCATGAACATTTCCAATAATTATTGTTTCTTATGGACATATCATTTCTCATTAAATAGGTGGCTATAAAAATTTCATTAATAAATAATTATTAATCTATATGAATTGGAACCAGGTTATTTGAAGGACTGCCTCTCTGAGGCACAAAGAATCAGGACCCTCTGTTAGGTTTCAGCGTAGGAGATACATTCAAGCCTATTTACAACTAAAGTCAACTAAAGTTCAGTTCAAAAGGGGTTAAACTTGGACTGTTTGAGGGAACACAATGACTCTTAAGGATCAACACAATTTAAGAGGGGTTAGACTTGGACTGTTTGAGGGAAAGCAATGATTCTTATTTGCGTGATGTGCTTAACTCAGCTCCCAGCTCTGCTCTTCTCCTCAGTTACATCCACTCCATCTACTAGGGTGAAAGGGAGGGCATATTATGGTCCCGTAAATTGGGATTGACCATGAAAAAGGGCTTTCTTGGTGGTGACCCTCTTTTTATGGAGCATCATTTCCCTTGAAGTATAGTTGTCAACCACCCTGCTGCTTTTCCTGGTTTTGTCAGTGTCACAAATGGAAATGGAACTGATCAAATGACTAATCTGATTGTTGCTATGGGAGTAGAATTTCTAAATGTTGTAAGTTTCCTGGAGTCACTTATGTGTGAGTTGGGCAGCTATATAAATTCATTTCATAAATAAATAAAAGAAAATTATTGATGGAGTTGAATACTATCTATATAATATTTTGCACATTTGTTCTTGAAATTATAACTGTGCAATCGTATAAACTTAGTTCATAATCCTTCCCATTATTGTGTTATAGTTATTTCTTTAAAAATGTATTTATTTTATCATATAGTTTTTTGTTTCTCTGTTTTTATTTCACATTTAAATAAAAGTTTATATATTTCCCATAATAAATTGTATAGGTTTCTTATCATGGCTTCAAATGATTTGTCTTAATATCATTGCTTTCTTCTTGAAATCTAATTTTATCCTCTCAGCAATTTTAAGTACATCATCTATGTCATACTTAAGCATTCAGTGGGTATTTCTTGCTGTGTTTAAGCTATTCATAGAATCTAAATGAACCATAGCTGCATATTTAATAACATTTTTTCTGCCTGGAATTGTTTCCAACATAAAAAGCATTTAAGGAAGAAGCTAAAAAGTAAGATTGTTGAGTTTATTTATTCCATTTGTACTGTAGAATCCCATACTTTTATTAATTTTTGTCTAATAATATGTCCTTTTAAATATTTATCCCTTTTTGTATGCCTACATCATAAATATATATGAAGTCCTTTGACTAACCTGCTGGCTTCTTTCAAAATTGCTATTCTACTATGCAAGAATTTTGTCTTCTCTGTTTTCCGTGATTATAAATATGTTTTATTATGCCATTTTAAAATTTGGAAGGCAGGACCATGTCTTTCTTTGGAATCTTGTATGATTTTTTGTTTGATTCTATCTATGAAGATTCACAGTCATCTGTGCCATGGTTGTCCCAAATGTGCTTTTTTCAAGAGGCAACTGGACTTTCTGGTTTTTCTTCAAAGACGTTTCACTTCTCATCAAAGAAGCTTCTTCAGCTCTGACTGGATGGTGGGGAATGGAAGGATGTATACTACATGCAGACAGATGGGCATTTGCATTCTTTTAGCAGTCGTTAAGATCACCTGGAGATTGATTCTAGGTCTTTTCCCACTCAATACAGTTTACTGACAGTAAGTGTCCCATGCCTCATTATTAGTAAAACCCAAAATCAAAGTGTACTGAAACTGTTCTTTCCATGGGGACCCTCTTAGCCATCAGATACAATTTAAATACCTAAAACATTTTACACAATTTTCTATAGTTTTTCCTGATGTTACCAAATGCTAAATGTTTATAAGAGAGACCATTTAGACTTTACTCACTTCTGACCAGGTGGCTCTTGGTAATTAACAACTCTTGTTAAAGGTGTAACACCCATATGTCACAACTAAGCCTCAATATCTCAATTGTTTGTGAAAGTCCATAGAAATAGTGTTGCACCTATCCTTTGAAGTACCATAAGAGCCATGGTAACACAGTGGTTAGAATGCAGTACTGCAGGCTACTTCTGTTGACTGACAGCTAACAGCAGTTCAGCAGTTCGATTCTCGCCAGTTCAAGGTTGACTCAACTTTCCATCTTTCCAAGGTTGGTAAACTGAGGGCCCAGATTGTTGTGGGCAAAATGCTGACTCTGTAAACTGCTTGAGACGGTTGTAAAGCACTTTGAAGTGCTATTGCTATTTGTCCCTAAATGGATTGCAGAAAATTGTTCTGTCACTTTCCCAACCCCAATAGACAGTGTATATTATGGGATAGTTAAGCTGGTTAACACACATTTGTTTTCATTACTCATACTGCTGAGTTTTCAATTATGACAATTTGTCTGTCTGTTTTCTTGCTAATCAGATATATATTACCTTTGCCCTGCAGGTAATCTGCTTCTTCTGCAAGGTAAAGATAAAATTCAGAATAAGCACTGCTAATTGTACTTTGGGCCAAATAGGATTATTTTTGTAAAAATACTAAATTGGCTTAGTTCGGTTGGATAAATGGGTAAATTTGCTTATTCTGTTTTGAATATTTGTGAAAGGTATATATCTCTGCCATCTGCAGGACCATATTACCCATAATCTTTGCATATGGCTCCTGAGAAATTCATACAAGCCATGCTACTAAATTTTAATATTTAATGTGTGAAAAAAGACAAAATAGTTTGTCTTGGGCTTTCACTACTTTCAAAGAATGGGCCTTAATCCATTATCTAAAATGCAACTACAGTTTCTGGATGTTCAAAAAAATTGTGTTCCAAGCCAAGCAACTTTGTTGAAGTAACACTGTAGAGTTCAAGGGGATCTTTAAGGAAAAAAACAGAAATCCTGGGGTTCCCACAATTTCATATTTAAAGTAAGAAAAGGAGCCTGGTTTAACACCTACTGTAAATGAATAATCCATTATTGGACACAGGACTTTTGGATGCAGGCATCTATCAACATCTAAAATAATGTATAGAGGGACAAAGAAGTTACCGCTCTCTGGACTCAGGAGTATGTAAGGTTCATCTTTGTAAGATAATATGGGTAAGGCATTATCTATTTTAACCATTTTAATGAGTGTCTTAATTTGTCCAGTGCCTCTTTCCTCCTCTTTTTTAGTAAGACTTCCCAGCCTTATATCTATATATATAATTTGGATAGATTTTACAAATTAATGTTGACTTACAGTTATGATCAATAATGACTGAGATGAACATATTTCTAAAGATATTATATGTGACAGGTTATTCAGATCAGCATCTCTGATCATTTGCAGTTATCCTCACTGTTGGAGGATTTTGCTTTTCTAGATCTCTGGTTATGTTTTCCCTTGCAAAACTTACTTTGCACTCCACTGGGATTTTGAAGTTTTGTACAAGCACATTATCTTCTGCCTGATGTTCAGCTGTTCATTCTACTTCATTGTGAAGTTTGCTTGAACTATATTTTTGTTACAATTTACATTCTTTTTATTTTTGAAAACTACCCTCATGGTAAAAATTAATTAAAAGGCAGAGTATAAAACTAATAAATAAATAAACACAGTTCAGTATGAATGTATATGTAAAAAAAAAAGTATAGCTGCACTTAGACTAGTGATTAATAGTTGTTTTAGTCCCTTATTACAACTCTATAAGCAATTAGAAACACATTTCTGCACTACCAGATAAATGTTCTGCATTACTCAGCAGAAAACTAAAATCCAGGATCACAAAGTAAGAGGTTAAATTAGATGTACTGATTCAAAGTCACTGCCGTAGATTGCCTTATTGCAAATTGGGAGTTGTGCCAGAGGTAAAAGCAAGAGAAGAATGTATAAGCCTGTGGTTCTCAATGGTCAATTCCTGTCACGATAAATCACAGTTTATCATAAGATAAAAATGCAGTTGATGTGTCTAAAACTCAAATTAAAAATAAATCCTGCATGCAAGGATAATCCATTCTTATCTAAGTAAAAAATGATATCCATGGTCATTTCTCAAAAGAAGTGCTCAGCATTTTCTCTGGAATGGGAATGGAGAACTTGTGCTTCTAAATTATTAACACTGTTCATAGTATTTGATAAGAATTCAAGATTCAAAACAAGTTTAATCAACACATATAAATTCTGTAACTTAAGACAGATGTGGAAGAACAAAGACTATTAAATATATGTGAATATGTGAATCCTTCAAAACAAATCATCTCCTTCATAACTTTTGGACATAGGATTATTTTTTCACAAAAAAAGTATTGCTAAAAATGAATTATACCTTAGGACCTATTAAAATCAATTCAAACTAAGAAACATGTTATTACACTTTTAAATTTGTAGATCCTATCTATATATATAAAAGTGAAACTATTCACACATTAATCACGAAAACGTCAGAACCGTAAAGCCTACAAACTTGAAATTTGCCACGTATGTTCCTCTTGGCTTCTAGGTGCTCACTAAGAAAGGATTTTTTAAAATGAGCATCGGCGCATGAGTATTTCTTATATTATTATTAACAAACTTGGATTAGAGGTGGGTTGCTACTGGTTCGGACCGGTTCTACCGAGTAGGTAGTAGGCCTCTAGTGACGTCACGGAACCAGTTCTGCTCTGTGGGAGCTGCCATCTTTTTTTTGGGGGGGGAGTTCTTTTTTGAATTTTTTTTGGATTTTTTTTCTTCTGCACATTTGCAGAAGCTGAGTTTACAGCACTGCGCATGCGTCACCATCTTGTTTTTGGCCTTTTTTGGGGGGTGATTTTTCGGGGCTTTTTTCTACTGCGCATGCATGCATGCGCGAGGTGGGTGCACGCAAGGGGTGCCCACGCAGTGCAGAAGGCAGCGAGCTGGTGGCGAGGTAAGTTAGAACCCACCCCTGGCTTGGATGCTAAGGAGTTCTACTCCCCCTCCCCACCTGAAAAGAAATCTGATCCAAATGCAAAACACAAACAGAGAATCTTACGGTTTCGCTTTTGCTTTCACAGCAGCAAGCAGCTTTGCTACAGAACAGTTGAGCTAACCCATGGCCAGGCTCTTTCCTGTCTCCTTCTTGCTCACACAGCAAATACTGTTTCATTTTCCAAAAACTCTCTGATGCTAAGGAATTCTACTCCCCTTCCCCAGCTGAAAAGAAATCTGTTCCAAATGCAAAACACAACCAGAGAAGAGGAAAGTAGTTTCAGGTACAATTTTACTTTCACAGCAGCAAGTAGGGTATAGGATAGGGGAGGCTTCTTTGGGGCAAGCCTCAGGGAAGAAAAGGGTATAGGATAGGACTGGCTTCTGTGGTGGAAGACTGAAGGAGAGAAGGGAATAGGATAGGACAGGCTTCTGTGGGGGAAGACGGAAGGAAAGAAGGGAATAGGATAGAACAGGTGTCTGTGGGGCAAGGCTGAGGGAGAGAAGTGGAGAGGAGAGGATTCTGTGGGCCAAGCCTGAAGAGAGATGGGGAGAGGAGATGGCAATTGCAACCACTCATTAATTTTCAAGCTGTAAGTGTCAATTTATCAAGCCAGATCACATAGTTCTATAGCAGAGCACAGGTATTTAGCCAGTAGTAAATATAGGATCAACTTTAGATTCAAAAGAAGATGTCAAGTTGTTTGGGATTTGTCCAAAATTAACAGAAAACTTTCCTGAATTAAAATTGCTAGCCAAATTTTCTGTTGATGATCAGGAGCTTTATACTGTCAGATTAACATAATACGTAAATCTGAAAATGTATTGCAAATTACACAAATGATTATTATAAAGGAGAATATTTGTAGCTGGGGGTTGAAATGAGGGTCCTAGCTGCTCTACGAGCTTGGTTGTTTTCTTACAGATGTTTCATTATGCAAACTAAGTAACATCATCAGTGCTAAAAGTAAGTGGGTTTGTAGAGAAGAGGAAGAAAAAGGGTAGGAGGGGAAAAGGGGCTATGCGGTGCTTGGTGCTCTCTGAGCTTGATAGTTTTGTTGGAGACATCCATGATCCAACTAGGTAACATCACTAGTGCTAGAAGGGAGTAAGGTCTGAGAACTGGAGAAGAAGGGAAGAGGAGTGGGATGAAGACAAGGAAGGGGAGGATGAGAAAGAGGACTGTGAGATCCTTGGTGCTCTCTAAGCTTGATTGTTTTCTTGCAGACATTCATGATCCAACTAAGTAGCATCACCAGTGCTAAAACATAGAATCCTAAGGTCTGTCAGTTTGAGTATTGAAGTATCTGCAAGAAAACAAGCAAGTTCAGAGAGCACCAAGGGCCCCCAAAGAATTACTCTAAGATTTTCTATGTGGTTGGAACACATACATATTCAGTTACCATGTTAAGAATGTTTCTTTAAACATAATAAAATGATAGCTAATTCTGCACTAGGCAGAGTGCAAGACTCTAAAGGCAAGTTTATAGAATAAGGGTAGATAGCCTGGTAGATTAAAGATGTTTTGAATTCCAATTAGATTCCCCATTGTACAGTTATTAGACACAATAGAATATTCAATACATAAATTTGAAAGATCTGAATGTATCCTAGTTTGTTTCATATTTTAAAAATGAACGATATCATTGGTATACTAATTTTATGTTTTTCATGGTGTATTAATGCATTCAAGCAGCATTGCAGTGTGTTGAGTTATACAGTTTAGTATACTGATTTTATTTAACAGAAGTCAAATGTAGTGTGAAAAGTATATAATTTCATTTCTGGAAGATTCATTAGTTACTTTTTCATTATTTGTATTTTATTTGTGTTGTATTTCTTTATTGCTGATTCATGTTACTTTATTTGTATATTAATAATGATATCAACGTATCCATATCCTGAGGTCTACATCTTGAGTTTTCAACTCAAAAATGTATTTCTAGATATTATTTTGGCAGTCAAAATGTCTGACCTTAGACACAGAACACTCAGTCACCATTTATGTAAAAAAGGGAAATATCCTACACTGCTTATTCGCAACTTTGAGATGGATGAAAGAGCCCAAGTTTGAGAATTTTTGAATTCACAGAGTTTGCTTTTACAACAAGAATTGCACATTTAAAAATTGAATCCAACTAGCTGCTATCATGGGTACATTAATCAGAAGGCAAAGTAATGAAACTTGAAATAGACAATCAAAGATCTTTTTCAGCCTTTATCTTCTAAACTTTGATGATACTCCCTAAGATGCTTCCTACTGTGACATTTTCCTTTCGGACAAACTTCCCAAAAAAAGCATGATGCTTCAGCTATCATCTTAAGAATGCTTATAAAGGTAAAAGTCCTTGGAAATAATGATACTCTGCACTGGTATTTTGCTTTTCAGTGTGCTCATTTCTATTAAAAATTAATTCAGTCCATTTTGACATTTTTAAGTACCCCTCCTTCAAGAAAGTGATGAAAGAAAACAGAAACAAATGGGAATTAATCTACTTTATTATTTCAGACACTTTAGAAATGATTGCATCCTTCAGCCCAAAAGCTGAATAAGAATGAGATTTGTGCCCTCCCTGGTTTCCTGATTGCTTATTTGTACCCTATGACTATCATTATGTGTTGCACCTTATCATTCTTGACAAATGTATCTTGTCTTTTTATGTACACGGAGAACACATTCACCAAAGACAAATTCCTTGTGTGTCCAATCACACTTGGTCAATAAAGAATTCTATTCTATTCTATTCTATTGCCCCCATCCATCTTCTGAGTTTTAGAAAACCAGGATAATGCATTGGTGTTGGAGCAAGGAGACCCAGATTCTAGTCCATATTCAGCCAGGGAGGCTCACTCAATGTCTTTGAGTCATTCACACTCTCAGTCCAACCTACCTCATGGAGTTATCATTGTGGGGGGAAATAGGAGGAGAGAGTACTATGTAGCCCACCTTTGCCTCCTGAATGATAAGCAGGATATAAATCAATAAAGTATCTGTGTCACATGAGCCATAAACAGTAGTGTTTTCCCCCAAGAAGATTAATAAGGAGCTATTCAACCTCTCCCAATGTCCCATCAACTGAAGGAAACCACAAGTTCTCCTGCAGCTGCCTGATAAGAGCCTTTCCTATAAGTCCCATTTTATTTATGCAAATATATATATATTGAGAAGCAGGCTTGATTTTCTTCCATTATTTCTCCAATTTCTTTCTTTGCCCAAGATTACATGCATACATATAAAATCCTCAGTTTGCACTACTGTCAGGTCTGTGAAAATGATCCTACTAGCCCATTTCCCAAATCCCATTACACAATAAAGATGATGTTAATATCCAAACAGTACAATAATATATAAACAGGAAACCAATATTTGTTCTTGTTTTCAAAAGGAATTTTTAAAAAATGCTAAATTCTTTTCATCTCTCATCCAGTCACTAAACTGTTATTGTTAAAATAACAAATACATTTTTCTAGCAATATATTGACAATTCAACATACAGTACTATTAATATCTACATCAGGAATCTCCAAACTTGGCAACTTTAAGAGACATATCTGGTTGTGGAATTCAGGGAGTTGAAGTCCACAAGTCTTAAAAGTTGCCAAGTTTGGAGAGTCCTGATCTATATTGTATCAGCATTATAGGACAATTTTTTGAAATCTCAAGTACGCCTCTCAAAGCATAGGAATTGGACCAAATTTATTTCAGCATCCTCTTTCCCAGTGCTCTTCAATATCTTCATAAATCTTTTAGACAAGGGGATAGAAGCAGAACTCATCAAATTTCAAATGACACCAAGCTGCCAGGAATAGCTCTCCAGAAAATAGGCTCAAGATAGAGAAGAATTTTGAAAGACTTAAACAATGTGCTCTGTCTAACAAAATGAAATTCAACGGTGAGAAAAGTACGATCCTACATTTAGACAAGAAAAACCAAATGTATATGTATAGAATAGGTGGCATCTGGTTCAACAGCAATAACTGTGAGAGGGACCTTGGAGTCCTAGTAGACAATCAAATATGAGCTAGAAATGTGTTGCAGCTGCCAAAAAAGTCAATGCAGTTCTAGGCTGCATTAACAGAGGGATTCGAGTGTCCTCATCCCCATATTTGCGACAGACCTACTGTAACCGATTACCAAAATTCTGTTGTCTGGCATATCCTACCTAAAAACCCGGACCAATAGTTTGTGATAACACTTTAGTCAGAATTATAGCATGACAAATGCTTCATAGAACTATGATTTCAAAGCATATTTTGCAAAGAAACAGAAACATACACTACTGTATAATTCCTGGTAACATCCTTAAGACTACTAATAGCTAAAGAATGACATAAAACAAGAATCTTATTTTTTCTTTAACCCTGCATGATGAAAAATGTCAGTCAATGAAAAAGTTGCATAGAGTAGTGAACAAAGTTCTGCAATACGTATCTGGGATTCAAGTAACTATTTGAAAATATAATAGTAGGTGAAGGAACAACATTTAGAATATTATTGTAATCAATTTTTCAAGTTGAGATTTCCTCTCACTTCTATGTTAAAGTTCACTATGAGGGCCCTAGATCAGAAAGGGTCAAACCTCCTAAATTTATTCTGTTTCAATCTTATAACTGCATTGTTCTAATCAGCTAAATAACTAGCACATCTTAATCAAGACCTTGTATTGCTTGGTGGTATTGCAGTGGAAACCTGATTTACCTTGTATTATGGTATTTCATGCACTTCCATAAAATATAATTACATAGGGAGACTTTGTGGCAGTTTTAGAAAGTGTGTAAATACTGTACAATCAGAAAGGATTACCATATTTTTCAGAGTATAAGACGCGCCTTCCCCCCCCCAAAAAGAGGGTAGAAATGTTGGTGCATCTTACACACCAAATACAGCCCTTTTCAGCCTCCTGAAGCCCCGCCCCATCCCATTTTT
>JANHFT010008474.1:2350-18043 GCA_032467955.1 Pseudoxenodon macrops
CTCTTAATCGATGTCTCCTGTAAAAATCCTCTCTTCTGGTGGGCCACAAGGACCCCACTGCCCTGCCCCGTCCACAACTTAACAAAGGGACGTCGGAAATCCCCACCCCACTCCCTCCTGCTGTTAGGCAGGGAGTCTCGGGTGCAACTCTCGGCCTGGAAATGGGCCGTTCTCAGCTCATCCCAGTTGCGGGTCCAGGCCGCCCTACCCCACTCCCAAAGCAATGCTGCCAAGACAGAGGCCGACCGCCAGGAACACTACCTGTTGACTTGTTTGGGCTCCTTGGGCGCCTGGCGGGAACCAAAGAGGTGCGCCCACTTGGGCTGGCCGCTGCTGGGTGTGCGGGTGACGGGCTGCTCCTTCCCCGGGGCCGTCGCCTGGTCCTGCTCCCTGCTGTGCTTCAGCTCCGCCAGCACCGCATCCGGGGGGCTGCCCATCCAGAAGGGACGGCCCTTCTCCTTGCTTTCCTCCACAGCGGGAGGGCCCGGCTTCCAGGGGGGCTTTGCCTCCTCGGCCGGTAGCCTCTCTCTGACTGTGGGGGCTTCCATGGTGGGGCAGGCCTCTGCGCCCTCCACCACCCCTTCCCTCGGGGGAGGGCCCTTCCCGGCCTCTGCCGACCTGGTCCCCGCCCTCTTCTTGCGCTCGTGGTGGGCGAGGCGGGCACCCTCCGGGGAGCCCTGGATGTAGACCTGGGAGCTCTGGGTGAGCTGCAGCCACCAGCTGGCCTGCCTGTCCTTCTTCAGCTCCGGGGCCCCCCTGGTGGGCTCCGCTGCTCTCTCCAGGAGGGGTGGGCCCTGGGAGCCTTGGCCAGCCCGCTGGGTGCCTCGGGTGTGCATGAGCTGCAGGGTGGAGTGGGCGGAGAGCAGCAGGCCCTGCTGGCCCCGCAGGAGCTCCTTCTGCCGCTGCTGCCACCTGCCCACCTGCAGCAGGTGGTGCTCAAAGAGCAGGTCCAGGCCGAAGGGCAGCAGGGAGAGTGGCTGGAGCAGCAGCAGCAGCTCCTCCAAGAGGCCCTGGCAGGCCCCGTGCGCCAGCGGCAGGAAGCCCGTCGGCTGGTAGTGCGCCTGCAGCACATCTAGTGGGGGACAGAAGGGCACTGTTGTCACCAGGGCCCCCCAGGCAGCTCGAGCAGCTCTGAGCGCCAAAGGAGATGAGGAGGCTCAGGGGCTGCTCAGCTCCATCTACCAACCCCCCTTTGGCCTTCCTGCCTTCTCTCTGTATGTCAAGAGCGGACGAGCCTCCTGAGGGCAGGGCCACCGCCCGGGCCACACCCCTGACCCATCCCCAGCACACGGCCCTCCCCCGCTCCGCTCAGGAGCATAGGACCTACCCTCGTGGTTGTAGAGGTGGTTGAACCAGAACTCCAGGGACCGGATACTGTTGGGGGAGAAAGCAGAGGGCAGGTGAGAACCGGCAGGAGAGTCCGGACAGGACTGGGCTGCACGAAGAACCATTTGGGGACTCAAGCCAGGCCCTGCTGGCCACATGGTGCAATGGTGAAACTGCTGGCCTAGGCACCGGGAGATGGTGAGTTCTAGTCCCGCCTTCGGCAGGAAAGCCAGCTGGGTGACTTTGGGCCAGCCACTCTCTCGCAGTCCAGCCCACCTCACAGGGCTGTTGTTATGGGGAAAACGGGTGGCAGTTTGCAGCCTTGATTTGGATCAAAAATATATGGAAAAATGATAGCAGGATAAGAATCCAAGAACAGAATAATAGTTGGCACCACGGCCTAAACTGTGTGCACCACTGGACGCTTACTTAAGAACCAGGAGGGGTAGAGGCATGTTGGAGACAGAGTCCACTGTGGCTCTGCCTCCTTGCTTACGGAGAAAGCTTCTCGTTCTGAGCAAAGGGCTGTCTGAGGAAGAGCCCCCTCCGGGGAGGGTCAGTCCGGCCCCAGTCCTTGCTTGGGCCGCTTCTCTCAGACACAGAGCCTCGAGCACCAGTGTCCCTGCCTTGCTGGCCTCCCTCACCTGGGGGTCCCGACTGCTTCCCAGTTTTCCTTTGCTGCCATGGAGCCTCTCAGCCCTGCCCGTCAGTCGGTGGGCGGGAGGCAGACAAGGCGGGGGCAGAGGAGGCAGAGGGGAGACACCCTGGAGCATTGCAGCATCAGAGTTGGGGCAGATTGGGTCCTTTTGTCTGCCAGCCCCCCACATTGGTACAAAATCCGCTTTATGTTTAGGCTGATGGCTAAAGGAGGCTCCTTCGTTCCCGGTGTCAGCCTTTGCGTTCTGGCACTCTGATTGGTGGACTTCAACTCCCAGAATTCCCTAGCCAGCATGGCCGGGTTGGGGAAGAGTTAGGGTATGGCTGGCTGGGGGGAATCCTGGGAGTTGCCACCTCAAAGGTTGCTCAGGTTGAGTAAGGCGGCTTCAAGAGGACCCCTCCTTCATGCTGCCTCCTTCCCAGGGGCAAAGCAGCAGGCCCCACACTCCCGGCCCTCCCTGCAATGGGGGGGAAGCAGCCCTGCTTACTTGAGGAGGCCGAAGATGAAGGCGTTGAAGCGCATGCTGTGGCTGGTGAGCTCCGGGTACTGACTGACGCGGCTGTAGAGGCTGTGCAGGACCTTTGTCGAGGGCCCTGCGGGAGAAGAGGGGGCATCAGAAGGGGGCAGGGTGCCATGTCTTGGCCACCTGTGGGTCTCTTCAGTCATGGGAGCCCCCAAGCCCTCAGGTTCCCCCCCCAGAGTCCACTTCTGAGCCAGTGTTCCCCTCCTGCTGCTCCCCACTGCCCCTTAAGCAGCCGGAGGGGAGAGGCTGATCCTCCTTTGCTAGCAGTCTGGCAAGCCCACCTCCTTAGCAAGGCCACAGGTGTCACCTGGACTGCCCTCACTCCCGTCCCAGGCTGAGGGGTGCCAGCTTCTCCCTTTGGGTCAGGCCCACAAGCCAAGCAGGCAAGGGCTGACCAGTGCTGGGAGGGAGACCTGGGCCATCCCAGGGCGGGAGGGGGGCAGGGCAACCCTCGGAGGCCCAGGCAGGAAGGACAGACCCCAAAGCCCCCTACCCAGCTGCGTGGAGGCCTCCACGATGCTCCAGGGGACGTTCCGCCTCTGGCCAACAATCACGTCCAGCACGTAGGCCTTGAGCCCGTCGCTCAGGACATCCCGGATGGCCGGACACAGGTACTTCAGGACGAGGTGCCCCACGTTAGGGCTCACAGAGCTGTTGCCCAGTTTGGCCTGGGGGAGAGAGGAGAGGTCAAGTGGTGGGGGCCATGCCTTCTCCCCACCCCCCTCCACGGCTCCCCCCCCAGCCCCTCCCGGGTCCAAGTGGGGGCCATGCCTCCTCTCCCCCTCCACCCTGCAGGGTTTGCAGAGACTTCAGCAGGAACCTGCCTCGGCCGTATGCAGTCCACTGGGGGGGGGGGACCCTCCAGGCAGAAGCCCTTGGCCCAACATTCTGCTCTGGTTGCCCACCAGCCCAGCGAGGTAGGCCACATAACATTTCTCCAGTGCTTCTGACTTGTGACAGTAACGGAATTTGTAGCGCAGAGAGTCAAGATGGGGCCCACTTGAGTTTCCTCCTCACCTGCTCCCCTTTCCTGGGGCCTCCATCTTTTCCTTCCATCGTCCCAAGGGGGCAGGGGCACTGGCGGGGGCCCTGAGGTGGACATACCTTAAAAGGCCAGGTCACTGGAACGATGGATGCACTGAAGGGAAAGGAGGCCAAGAGGAAAGCCAGCTCACCTTCACTCCAGGATCCCTGCTGGTCCCAAAATGGGCCACAATGAGGTCCACGGACATGTTGATTGCTTTGACGAGACCTGGTGGGAGGAAGGAAGAGAGGAGGCTGAGCTTCCCCCTCACCTGAGCAGCCCCCCCTTCCTATCCAGGACTCTGGGGGGCCTCTTCTGGCCCCAGAAATTGAGGGGGGGGAATCTTCTGTGTCAAATGAACCCTACTCTCCCTTTCTCTCAAGCTGTATGGGGGGGGCTGAAAGCATAGGGGGTGCAGAGCAGCTGAGGGCCCCAAAGACCCCGGTCTCCCTTTCTCCAGAGACCCCCCTCCCTCCAGGAACCTCCTCAAACACTACTGCCTGGGTAAAAGACTGCAACCACACACTGGACATGCTCCCCATGCCTAACACCTGTGGGGGCTTAAAGGCGGAAACAGCTGGGGGGGGGTCAGAGTCTCCTCTCTTGACCACACCAGATTCCTACCCTGCCTGAGGGTCCCAAGCCCCCTCAAAACACGGCTCTTCTCCGGGCAGTGACCCTCCAGCTGGGCTGCCAAGCCTGGAGGGCGGCATAGCCTCATTCTCCGCAAGCGGAGCTGAGCCCCCACCTACAGCAGCCCTAGCGCCCACGGAAGAGACCTCGGAAGGGTGAAAGTGCTGGGGGGGCCTCCCCCTCCCCCCCCAGACTGACCCCTCTTCTGCAGCAGATCAACGGAGACGGACTCGGTGTTGCCGTCAGGGGAGAGGCAGAACTCGGCCGGCGGCCTCTCGGCCAAGGAGAAACAGTCGGGGAAGAAGTCGGGGAAGCTTTGCTGTGGCTCTTTCACTGCGGGTCCTGCAAGACACGGTGGGGGGGGGAGAAAGGAGGTGCACGGCACACCCACCTGGTTACATGATTGAGCTCCGGGTCTCTGGGCGCCCAGTTGAAAGGAACATCAGTCACAACCGTGGTATCTCTGACCCCAGAGAGGCCCCACGCCAGGCTGGGGAAGAGACCGCATAGGGGGCAGGGGACACTGCAGCCTCCCCCTTCTGGGGAGCCGCGAGTCAAGTCCACGGCCCCCATGGCCTCCAGGCCCCTGAGAAGCCTTTCCTTGGGCCTAGCGGCCGAGCAGCCAAGGGGAGCCGGGGAGGGGAGCATGCAACGGCCAAGGCGCACCGGGGAATCTGGGTCCGTAGTGGCCCATGGGCATCTCCAGCAGAGGGTTCCTCCAGGGCGGCTTGCTCTCCGGCTGCTTCCAGTCCAGGGGGCCGGTCAGCCCTGCCAGGTCCGAGATGCGGTCCAGCCCCAAGGGGTTCCTCCGCCGGTACTCCCGCCACTTCAGGGCTTGCAGGGAGAGGTGGTTGGCTGTGGCCGCAACAGGCCGGGAGGGGGAGGGAAGCCCAGGACCCAAGAAGGAGACAGAGACAGGCGGCCGTGAGTGGCAGCTCAGCAGCAGCGGCATTTGAGCCCCCCCCCAATGCAGTTGAGAACCCTGGCGAGATGGGGGGTGTGAAGGAGGCCCTGCCTACCAACCAGAGGCCCCTCTCCCCCTCCCCCACTTTGCCTCAGGTGAAAGGGAGATTCAGGGGAGAAATGGGCCGTTGCTGAGAGCCAGGCACGTCTGCAGGGCCCCCACAGGGTGGCTGATCCTCCCCTCTTGGCCCTGCCCAAGGTGGCCAGAGGGGCAAAGGGCCTGGGGCCACTTCAGGGCTCCCTAGGGATAGAGCTGGCCATCCAAATGTTCACTGGCTGTGAACTGATAAACTTCCAGGCTCCCTTAAACCCTCAACTACAAGGGGCAGAATGGAAACACACACACACACACACACCCAAGTTATTTACCTGTAGGACGGACACACACACACACACACTCCAGGCATGCAAAGTTAAGCCTTTCCCTGCAAGGCCCACCTACCATTGAGGGGCCGGGGGATGCCAACACCCAAGGAGCTGAAGCTGGCAGTCTCACTGCCCCCTATCTTCCAGTGGGGTTCACTGTGGCTCTCCACTCTGGCCAGGCTCCAGTCACCGGACAACAAGGGCAGGAGGGAGCCAACGGGGAGCCTGTCCTTGGCCACTGGTGCAGGGGGGCCTGGGGGTTCCTCCTTCTTGGCCACTGGTGAGGGGCTCTCACTCTGCTTGTTCAGGATGCCGGCCCCTGGATGCCCCTGGGTGGCACAGCTGCCAGCAGCTGGAGAAGCTTTGATGCTGGGCAGGAGGTTGGCAGAGACCGGACAGGACTTGCTGCGGGGGGGCTGCGTCTCCGGGGTGGGCGAGCAGGACGACTCCCCGCTTTGGAAGAAAGGCACGTTGTTGCGCACTGGAGAGTAACTGCCCAGCGGGGACAGGCGAGTGGTCTCCGGCCCCGGCCCCCTCTTGGCATGGCCGTCGCCTAGGGAAACCGCCCCATCGGCAGAACGCTGGCCTTGACCCACAGGCCCCTCGGTGGAGGTGGAGGACTGGGAAGCAGAGGAGGGGAGCCGGCTGGCTGGGCGAGCGGCAGCCGAGAGGCTGTAGAGCTGGGAGAGGCTGGAGGCCAAATGGCTGTGCAGGGCCCGGCTCTTCGCCGGCTTGGGAAAGTGGTGCTGGAAGACGAAGGGCTGGATGGGCAAGGTGGTGGGGCGCTGGTCCTTGCTGTAGCGTACCACTTTGCCATCCGCTGCGCCACCTGCGGAAGGGAAGGAGAGCAGAGGTTGCACTGCCCAACGGACGGATGCGGCACAGCTGAGCCCAGCCCGCGGCACTGCTTGGCCTGATGGGCTGGGGTTCTTGGATGGTGGAGGCACAGGAGGAAAGGCAGACCCCCCACCCACCCAGACCAGCAGGGTACGTGCTCCCTAAGGCCTCTCCCCCAGGCCCTGCCAGGTAGGGAGACCCCTGGTTGGTTATTCCCCAGCATGACCAAGTTGGCGCAACCCGCTTAGCCAGCTCAGGATGCTGGGGGGGAGGGAGGGGTGTTGGGGGAAGAGGGCTAAGACTGGCCTAACCTTTGCCAGAACCAGAATTTTGATTCAGCAGGATAGTTCAGGGCTTGAGGGGGGGCGTGTCCCTCAGAGTCCCCTTTTGGTGTCCTTGAAGACTGGGCAGGGCCATCCCTTCCACCACTCTTCCTAGAGAGGCTTGCCCGCCAACCCTCTGCCAGTCTGTCTTCCCCTCTTTGTGTCAGCAAACAGGGTGCCAGGGTGGTTTCCGCTGCCACAAGTCAAGCAGGCTGTCAAGAGAAGCCTTGATTTCGCAGCCCCTCCCGCTCCCGCTCCCCTTCCCCACCCTCTTCCCGGTTCCAGGCCAGGCCTCGTCTGCGCCTTAAGAGTTGTGTTTCTTAATTGGGAGATCTGATACCTTTCATCATTTTAGTTCACTTCTCCACCCTAATAAAACTGCTCTGAGTTTTCATTCTGCAGCCCAAGATGTCCGTTTTTCCATCCAAATTCAAACAATTCATTTAAAAATAAATCAAAAATATAGACACTTTTCTGAAATTCCCCTATCATCTCTTTCAAAATTTAGACTTGTGCTTTCTCATCCCCCCTCCCCCCCCTGTTCTCAGAGAAGAAGCCTTCAGGGGCCTCCTGCCCACACAATGGTTACAGCCCCTCCCCGGTGGCAAACCTTTCAACTTTCAATTTCCAGCCATCAGGCGTGCTCAGAGGTTGTGGCATGTCTTGGGGAATAAAGAGATATTTTGATTACCTTAACATAAAGTAGATGTGTTTGGTAAGAAACTACATAAATATCATAACTTTTTAACATTTTGTTTGTTTCATTTCACAGGTTCAGGTGTCTTTCTCTTTTTGTTAAACGTTATTTTGTCTGAGAGTGTTGATACTGCTGGCCTCGTTTCCTGTGAGTGTGATAACTGATCTGTAATGGCTTTTTAAAAAAGAAGAAGACCGGGAACCTTCACTCGTGTGAGCAGCCTAACTGGGACTGGCAGAGACCTGTTGCCGTCTGAACTCCCAGCACTGCGAGACATTCTCAGATACGGCCTACGGTTAAGAGAGCAAAGTAGCGACGATGCTAGAAACTACCCAGCAGCCAGTCTTGCAAGAGGCATATATCCAAAAGTGCCTGAAAAGTGGGAACAAGCAAACAGTTCTTTTGTGACCCTTGTTATAAATTCACAAGTGACGATCTTGAACAAGATCCAAGAGAGCTGGGATCAAGCCAGAAACATAACTCTTGGTAGAGGAAAACCAGATGTCAAAAGAGACTTTCACTGGGAAACTTGACAAGTTGTTCGACATCCTCAACTGCAAGCGTCAAATTGTTCTGTGTGCCGAATTCGGCTGCCCTGCTGGCTGCAAACAAGGAAGCTCAGATTCACTGGACCTGCCCTAAGGAGACGAAGGTACCATTGAAGGAACTTTCTTTCGTTAAAGGTCAGAGAGACAAGATTGGTTCTTTTGGAATCGCACCAGATTGGTTTGCCTGAGCAGAAACGACTAGGCAAAAGGCAAAAGCGGCAAGACGATGAGAGACAGAGGCTCACTAAATATAAGCAGAGACGTATTCCAGACATCTCGATACTGACATTAAGAGACGTCAGTAAGAGTAATGAAGTCATTATCTCTTATGATGAAAATGAAGGGCAGACGACTGATGACTGATGACTGAAGAGGAAGAGGAATGTGATGGAAGTTATGAAGAGGCCTTAGACCAAACATACATGCCCTCTACTTCAAAAGAAAAGACAGAATACAATAGATTAGAAATAATAAATATCGCTATGCAGATCATAAGGTACAGTGTTGGTCTGGGTGCCACTGCTGCCATTACCACAGCTGCCTTCGTAGATGCTGGCTTGATCACTAAAGAAACCCATGAATGAATTACCTCAACAGTACTTAATCAAAAAATGGGATGGGGAAGACCTTGCCTAACAACCAATGGGCAGGTAAAATTGGCAACACTTCAATAGAACTTGACATTGATCCTTCATTCACCAGAGTTTAAATGAACCTCTCGTTTCATTGAGCGACAGTGTTGTAAAGGATTTCTCTACTGATCAAATGTATGGATATAGGATCACACAGACAATAAGGACAGGAGAACATCTCACAGATACCAATACCAATGGTAGATTCTTCTCACATGGTAGAAAGTTTACAGGCAAAACACACAAGCAGAGGGAAGAACAACAGAGATGAATTTCTAGTTTCAGTTTCAATTCAGCAGACAGACTAGACCAGACTTGTTTGCTAAGCCACGCCCAGACTTCCCTGTTACTTCCAGCAAATACTATTTCAGTTTCCAGTCCTCATTGGCTGACCCAGGTGCTATGCCTATTCATTGGCTGATCTTGCTACCATGTCTCCATTCCAGTTCATAGTGAGTTACTGTCAATCACTGTAACTAAGCGGATCATTCTATAAATTTGCATCAATTCTGTTCCAATTTTGTTCTGCAAAGATAGCAGACCTGGAAATCACTATTCTTTTGCTCCGATCGCTAAAGCCAGGCTCATAGCCCATAAACCAGAGCTTTCTAGCCTTTGATTGTCCCTTTCTCCTAATTGTTTTTGGAGTATGCACCCACGAGTTGCTTCCAAAAGCCCTTAAATGAGAGATGGTTTTCTCCCACATAGTACTGCATATGAAGTATCATTAATTGATGAACTCCATGGCCTATTAATTAAATAATTAGCAGGCAACATGGCTTCACCCTAGGATTCTGCTCAGAACAGAATCCTCCAGCAGTGAGTCCTTGTTTGTAAGACTCCATTCCACCTCTCAATAACACCATTCTCAGCTGCTGTCTACAGATTCATGCATCTGTGTTTTATTCCCGACTGTCCCAACCACTGTTGAAAACTTGCAACTGACATACCTGTTGTTTATATCTTCTTCCCACAAAGCTTACCCTTTGCTTAAATTTATATAGCACCTCTTTTACTCTTTAGTAAATAGCAGAACCCAAACCTGCTGTAGTCACCTACAATGACCAGCGCATACTTTGATCCTCCCAAACTGACTTGCATAGGCCCAACCAAATCTGCATGTACCAGCTCTAGAGCTCTTCTTGTCTTTCTTGTGCTACTTTTGCTTACTGGGAACGCTTTGGACTTTGATGACTTACATACTGCACAGTCCAAGTATGCCTTACATCTCTTTAAATTTAACCCTTCTGCAAACTGTTGCATTTTTTGCAAAATTCCTAAGCAGGTATGGCCAAGCTTTCTGTGCAAGAGATGAACACGTGAATTGTGTTGTGCCACATTTCCAAATGTTTGGGCACATTGAACCGTTTGTCTCTGCAACACATAAAGATTGTCCTGCTTTATGCCCTGTGCACATACATTCCCATTTCCCTTTATGACGCATTTCCCATTTACAAATGTGGTCTCAAATCCTTGCTTGTCTGAACTAAAGACACTAAGCAAATTATGCTTGATTTCAGGAACACATAATATATTGTTAAACCTCTTTTCCAGATATGGAATTTACACACTGTCTCTTCCAATGACTTTAGCCTTCTGGCCATTTGCCAAAGCTACTGCATCTCCAGCAGCTGGATCCATCCTGTAAAACAATTTAGAATTGTTAACAATTGTCTGACTTGCCCCACTGTCTATTAACCATTTATCTCTGCTACTGACTTTTGCCACAGCAACTTGTTCATCAGCTAATTGATTTCCTTGCAAATAGTTTTTTTCTTTGCAAACAGTCTTTCCTTCAATGTAAAAAATAAAATAAAGTCCTATACAGAAAAACCAAAAGTATACATATAAACTGGGTGAAACTCATCATCTTCAGGCTGGTGCTTTCGGCTCTGTGCTTCTACGAGCACCAGCCTGAAGATGATGAGTGAGACCTCATCGAAACGTCGCCAAGATACTCTCAATCTTACATGGGAAAAGACCAGAATACGCCAAGACTTGCATATATATAGGTCTTTTCATTGAGTATGATAATGGGACTTGAAAGCTTTGAAAGAGATGTGATTTGATGCCCATGGAGGATTAGGAGAAACATGTGGGTTCAATTTGATTATAGAAAGCAAAATATTTGACCTATTTAATATAATATTGGTGAAATGTGTAAAATCAACTGGGAAAAACTGGATTTGTATCCTAAATCAGACTTTCCTGACCTGACTTGCTTCAATGTAATTTCCACTCCCTTCAGCCAATGTTGACATGCTGGTTGTAGGTGGTAACTATCCAAATTTTCTCCTGAAAAATCCGGGTTTAAGAACGACTGCCAGCTCTAAATGATCGAAATAGTCCCCTGAAGTGCTTGATGAAGAATGGAATACAAAAATTAGGAATCAATTGATACAGTTTGCATAAAACAGAGGGGGGGAAATGACTTGTACTGGTGGTCTTCCATTCACTATGCCATATTTCAAGCTAGACATCCTTCATTCGTTCATTCATTCATGCAGTCTTCTTAGATGATTCATTTCCATTGACTGTCAACTCTAATGTTCCATGTTGATCATACTCACCCCCCCTTTTTGCAGTGTTAGAGAAGAAGACATCCACAAGGCAAAGCCGGGACGAGCTAATTAAGAAAGGCCTCCTGGAAATTATGGAACAAGGCAAGTGAAAGCAATCTTTGTGGTATTGTATCCCTTCCTTCCTCTTAGAACCTGGGAGAGAACTTTGCTGTTAAATAATGATGCTAGATGGCTTAGCACACATTGAGAAGGTCCAGAAAAGGACAGCAGGAATGCGGAGCTGATTCAATATAGTGTGTTGCCTGAGGCAAAGGAAGAGAAACGGCACTCGGTAAAATTCCATTATACAGTTGTTGGCCACGCTGCAGTTGAATTTTATTTCATTTCCTGCACTAAACAAAAGGCCAACCTCAATGGCTTTCTTGCCCCAATTCTGTGATTCATAGAATTCTATGAAGCTGCCCAGAGTTGCTTCAATAGCATATAAATTTAATAAATAAAAATACAATCAATGCTTCAGCGTTCTATGATTCTGTTGTTTTTGAGAGTAGGGTCGTAACTGTGATACTCATACATACTTTTCATCTCATTTACACTGTCCAGGACATTGATGGCTAACCTTTTTGCCATAGCGTGTCAAAAGATAGGGGAGCGTGTGTGTGTGTGTGTGCGCAAGCATGCCCACACTCTTAATGCAATGCCCCCCTGCGCATGCACGCACAACCACCCTGTGCTGTCCCACCCCCCTGTGCATGCGCACAGGCCACACTTTGGTTGGCCCATTGGCCCATTTTTCGCCTTCCCGAGGCTTCAGGAGGCTCCTCGTGTGCCCTCAGATACAGCTCCGCTATATCCGGATTCGGAGAAATTGCCGTAGCCCCATAAATTAAGGGAAAAGATGGAGTGAACTGGGAAGAGATGGATGTGAATACTATTTTGCATGCTTTGGAAAGAGGAAAAAGAAACACTTCTCTCTTGTCGTCATCGTACAAGATTACGCAGGGGGAAACTGAGGATGATTCAAAGGAAGGGCAGGGCATAGTAAAACTGGAGAATTCAGGTTCAGAAAATACACTGGTAGCTGCCAACTCCATTAACTTTAAAAATGGAATAGACAAATTTTATGGGGGATAGGATAAAGCTCTATGCAATCATAATGGCTATATATATATCACTTCCTTATCACAAATAGTACTAGAATTAGTGGCTTCTGCTTGCCATCTTAAATGATTACCCTTTTTAATGTTCATAATGAAAGTGTCCAGTTTATCCTCCCACCTCCCATCCCTCCTTATTCCTCTCCCCCCCTCCCGTCCCCGCTGTAACAAAGCCTTCTTCAAACTGGGATTCTCTAGATTTGATGGAATCACAATGGTTGTCATCTTTTGCTAGGAGAGTTTTGGGAAGCCAATATTGAATTGATTGAAACAAGCGATGGATTCCAGATCACCTGAAGTGGACAGTGGGAATTAAAGGAGATGATTTCACTCAGTTAGGATAATATTTGGAGCCTCATTTTTCTGCACCCCAATCTTTGTCCACCCTGCCCATGTTGTGTTGCATTGTCAACTCACACCCCCAAGGATTCACTTCCATTGCAGTTCTGTCTCTCTTCAACCTTCCATGTTCTTGATATTTTAATTCTCTCCTGGAAATCTTTTTCAAATACAGCTAGCAACCCTTGATAAATTTTGTTTTCTACAGAAAGACCCCTTAATTTTGTAAACCCCTAACACCTTTATAACCTGGGAGATCTATTCCAGATTCACCTCCTGGTCGTATATGATAATAAATCTCCATTTTGAAAGAATACCAAATACACCCGCATTGTATAAACCTGACAAATGAGGTCAAAATCAGTTGGACAATCTTTATTACCCTGTTTCCCTGAAAATAAGACCTCCCCGGATAATAAGCCCAATCAGGCTTTTGAGTGCATGCGCTAAAATAAGCCGTCCCCTGAAATAAGCCCTTCCCAAAACACAGCAGCAGCCATGAGGTAACCATACTGCCTCCTGCACCTCAAAAATAATAAGACCTCCCCCAAAATAAGGCCAAGTACTTATTTCAGGGGTCAAAAGAAAATAAGATCCTGTCTTAATTTCGGGGAACACACTAGTGCTTTGAATGCAGGTATAATATATAAGTAGTTTTAAAAAAGGATGTTTCTTTCCTACTTCAAGAAAGTGCTGTACTGTAACCGGAAAATTCTAAAATTCTGTCATCTCATAATGAAAGATCAGAAATAGAATATTAGCAAATATTTTCTTGCAGGAAGCTTAGTTGGGCCTGGTAGATATCTTTTATTTCAAATTAGACTGTCTCAGGCTCTATAATAAAAAATTAAGAAGAGTGGGATGAAATAGGGGAGAAAACTCTAGTCCTTTCGCCATCTTCACACCCTTGGCAATTCCCTATATTTGTGTCTTCCCCTCCGCCACCAATTTCCCTGTTGTCGTTATGGGCATAGGTAATGTGGATGAACTGTTGTTTCCATCTGACTTTTGAACAAGGCTGGCGGCTCCCCAGCACGTCTACCAATTTATGCTATTCTGTGTCTTTTAGCTCTGTGGTTGTCATTGCATTTGTGTGATGTTAAAGCTAAAAAAAGGAAAAGGATACCTGGCCATAAAGGAAGGGGATAAACGGCTCTAGGAAGGAGGCCAGAGACCATTAACATCAATTTTATTTTTATGGCTGACATTGCAGTGAAAAATATTGTCCCATGCTGGCTACACAATAATTTGACCTGGAGGGGTGAATGACTCTTCTAGACATCAGACAAAAGTTTTTTCCAGTCCTTTTTTGAAGATGCTCAGGATGGCAAGATAGCAATAGCACTTAGAATTATATACCACTTCATAGTGCTTTACAGTCTTGTCTAAGCGGTTTACAGAGTCAGTTTGGGGACTCTGTAAAATGAGGACCCAACAATCTGTACCCTCATTTTACACACCTCGGAAGGATTGAAGGCTGAGTGAACCTTGAGCCTGGTGAGATTTGAACTGCCAAATTGCAGACAGCAAAAGCAGCTTGCAGTACTGCACTCTAACCACTGAGCCACCATGGCTCATAATATTTTGCCTTGAGATACATCCAGAGCTGGGTTCCTACCAGTTCTATAGAGTAGGTAGTAACTCCGTGGTGATGTCATGGAGCGTTTCTGTCGGTGGCTCCGTGGGAGCCGCCATCTTGGATTTTGCTTCTGCGCAGAAGCTAGTTTATGACTTCCGCTTGTGCGCTCATGTGCTTTGCGCACATGCTCAAGGCGCAACCCTGAGCAAACCGGCAGTAAGAAGATTCAGAACCCACTTCTGGATACATCCCCTCCTACTCCTGTATGGTTCCTAGGAAGTTTGCTCTGTGTGTAAACTTGAGATGAATTTCTATAAAGCTGTCCAAGAATACAGGTTGTCCTTAACTTAGCTCAACGTTTCTGTTGCTAAACGAGACATTTGTTAAGTGAGTTTTGTCCCAGTTTATGACATTTCTTCTGACAGTTGTTAAGTGAATTGGTGCAGTTCTTATGTAGGCAACATGGCTGTTAAACGAATCTGGCTTCCCCATTGATGTTGCTTGTCATAAGGCCGCAAATGGTGATCACGTGACCCCAAGATACTGCAACCGTCATAAATATGATCCAGTTGCCAAGCGGCTGGATTTTGATCATGTGACCACAGGGATGCTGCAATGGTCATAAGTGTGAAAAAATGGTCATAAGTCACTTTTTTCAGTGTCGTTGTAACTTCAGTCATTAATTGAACTGTTGTAAGTCGAGGACTACCTGTGCCTGTTTGTTTTTTTTAGGTATCAAATACCCTGTTTTGGGCTACCAAACTAAATTAGATGAGATGTTATGCATTGGTTCATTTAGGATCAAGTTAAGATTTGGTTTTAAGATAAGAACAGCTTTTGTGAATGGCTGCTTTAAATATCTGGGATGTTGCTTGGACAATATATTAAGGTTCTTAGGAAAACATTTGTCTTTAATGGTAATGACAGAATCTCTAAGAACTGGGATTTCCCCAAAAGCAGCAAGCAGTCTAATACCAAAACAATGAATACAGTGTGACCTAAGGTCTAATAGGTCTTGTTGTTGTTATCACTGCCTGAGACTACTGTGGTTGTTGTACTGAAATTTATTGTCATACAGGCAGGAGAAGGCAAATAATGGTTTGCCAAGAGCAGACCTGTATAGCCATGTTAGTCCTTTCCAAGAAAATAGATGCCTAGAGTCTCAGGGGTTTATTTTACAGTTTTAGTGATGTTAAAAAGGTAAAGGTTCCCCTTGTACATATGTGCTAGTCCTTCCCAACTGTAGGGGGCAGTGCTCATTTCTGTTTCAAAGCCAAAGAGCCAGCACTGTCCGAAGACATCTCCGTGGTCATGTGGCCGGCATGGTTAAACGCCGAAGGGGCACAGAACGCTGTTACCTTCCCACCAAAGTGGTCCTTATTTTTCTACTTTTTTAATATGCTTTCGAACTGCTAGGTTGGCAGAAGCTGGGACAAGTAATGGGAGCTCACTCCCTTACGCGGTGCTAGGGATTCAAACTGCCAAACTGCTGACCTTTCCGATCGACAAGCTCAGCATCTTAGCCACTGAGCCACCGCATCAGTTTAGTGATGTTTAGTGATGTTA
>JANHFT010008477.1:7368-19959 GCA_032467955.1 Pseudoxenodon macrops
ACCAGTTCGGAAGCGCGCAATTTGCGCACGCGCACTCGCTTCACTTGTGTGCATGCCTTCATCACATGCACTTTTTCACCCTCTGAGCATGCACAGAAGGCTTTGCATATGCACAGAGGGCAAAATATCCCAGAAATTGTGACGTTTGGGCAGGTGGGTGGAGCCTCGCACTATGGCCGCCACCATTTCTCCAAACCACCGGCAGTCGCCGCTACTTATTTGCCCGAACTGGACCAAGTAGGTAGCATTTCACCACTAATGCAGATCCAATTATTGTCATGGGTTGTTGCACAGTCGACCAGATGTTTTGATTGGATTTGACATTTTTATCCGTCTATCAAGTTCTTCCAAGAAATTGGGATAGGCAAATGTTGTTTTCTGATGGTGTTAAAAGTATAGTTGCAAGATGTAAGTTGTTCCCAGGGAAGCTGCCATTTGTAATTGACTGATGGTGATTTTGTCAATGCCGATGGTGTTCAATTGGTGGTCCAGTTGTTTTGGGGCTGCACCTAAGGAATATATACTATTGGTACTATTTTTGCTTCCTTTTGCCAGCTTGTTCTACTTATATTTGTAGGTCTTTTTATTTTGTAATTTTCTCCAGTTCTTTCTCTTCTGTTATGTTGTCCCAGGTACTGCAACATCCACTATCCACACTTTTTTAATGTCTTTATGATCGACAATTGTTAAATCTCGAGTATTATGTGACAGGTGCTTTTCTGTCTGAATTCTGAAGTCTCAGAGCATTTTAGCTTCTTTGTTTTCTATATGTCTATTTTGTGGTCCCATCAGTTCTTGCTTGAAGACAGATGGTATTTCTTGTATATAGACCAATGCACCATTGTTACTACTATTATTATTATTACTATTTTGCATCAACCACTCTGGGAAGCTGATTTTGCTGAAGTGAGTCAGTTGAGTTCAAACAGAACTGATTTGTTCCTTCCAGGTTAAAATACAAAAATTCATCATCCATCAGATCTTTGAAGTTCGTTAAATGTTGCAATATTTTTTTTTGGCAGTTCAACAGTGCAATTTGTACCTGACAACTAAGAAGTCAATCCTACTGAAATCAAGGAACTTAGTCCCAGGTAAATGGTAATAGAATTGCTGTCTAAATGCATCAAATTACATAAAAACATGTTGCTTTAGGAAAAATGCATTTATAAATTGATATTTTCCTATAAATATGTTAAGGAATATGTAATTTGAATGAAAATATATTTTATAATACATAATACTCTCTTTAAATGCAAATCTTTATACAGCCTTAAAAATACAGCGGATTCACTCATGAACACGATGGAGCAGACTTAACATAGATTTAAAATAGACTGATTCACCCACCCCTGGCAGGATCTTGTTTGGAAAAGTGATATCTTCAGATCTATTTTAAAAACAGGGAGAGAATGTTCTATAAATAAAGAGTGGCTGAGGAGGTGAGAGACACTGGATGCCTTGTGTTAGAAAACAGATGTGTAATTAACTTGTGCTTCTGTATATTGCTGTATGTCTCGTCCAAAATGAAAGTTCTCTTGTCTCCCATATGGAAAACCAAAGTAAAACATGCTTGGAATGTGGACTATTTGTTTAATGGAGGTGTGTGAATTCTCTCGATGGACCAAAGAAATAGAAAAAAATAAAATGTGTATGATCCAAACCTTCTACTTCCTGCCTCAGATAATGGTCATTATATATAATGTATAATTATAATTAATTATACATAATTAATATAATATATATTATTATATAATATATAATGCAACAGATAATGGCCATTAGGCATATCCTTGGAGTTACAACGGAAATCTACAGTGTAGCTATTTTATCAGCTGTTAAAAGTCTACCAATTTAGATGTATGTTCTGAAACAAGTATGCAATATCAGCTACATACATAGTGTAAACAGTATACTATTTTATAAATTACTTTAGGCCTTCCTTATCTCATTTTTCCAAATAATTTAAGTACAATTTCATAAGTGAAAAAATATATTTGGAAGCAAAACAAGACAATTCTCAATAATTGCTTCTGTGTTGAATCTATTAAAATGAAAAAAGAACCCTTGGAAAAGGATATCTCATGTTCAACCATAAGAGTATTATACCATTAAGGATAATAGACTGATTCAAAGTCCATCTTCAAGCGTAATATCATGCTAAAGCAAGTTTTGGTTTGTGTGTGTATGTGCTTTCATATCTGTCTTGACTACTGGCCACCACATAAACAAGTCCCTGCAGTTTTACTGACATGATTTTTCAGAAGTGGTTAACCATTGTCTTCTTCCTAGGTCTGAGAGGCAGTGATTGGCTCAGTGTCATCCAGGTGGACTATAACTCACCGTCTCCTGGTTTCTAGCTCAATTGGTGTTCATAATACCTTGACCATTTTTTTAACATAAAGATTTGATAAATGTTGCACATATCTGCACTTAGCTTGTTTCCAGCACAGATCCAGTACATTCTTGCAGTCCAGATATTCTGGACTGCAAGAATGGAGGGAACTCATTCTCCTCCCACTCCTAGCCCATCGCAAAAGCAGTTTCCATCAGGGGTAAAATGCTACCGGTTTGGGCTGGTTTGCCTGAACCGTTAGTAAAAAATACTTTAAAAAGTAAAAAAAAATAAAAAATTCTGACGATTGTCGGAAGCTTTAAAAAAAACCCGTTTTAAAGCATTTTTACTACTAGTTCCACAAAATAGGTACTTAAAATGCTTTTAAAAGGTTTTTAAAAGGTTCCGATGATCAACTGTGATAATCAGCTGTGCCGCGCAATCATCGGAACCTTTTTAAAACTTTTAAAAAGCATTTTCTTACTACTGGTTCTAGGAAATAGGTAGTTAAAAATGCTTTAAAAAAATTCCTATGATAAGCTGTGACAATCAGCTGTTCCGCACGATTGTCGGAACATTTTTTTTTACTTTTTAAAAGCATTTTTTAGTACCTATTCATGGGAAGCGGTAGTAAAAAATGCTTTAAAAAATAAAAAAGGTTCCAATGATCACTCGGCACAGCTGATTATCACAGCTGATTGTCGGAACTTAAAAAATTTTTTTAGTTAAAAATGCTAAAAAAATTAAAAAGTTGGTCATGCCTACCCAGTCACATGACCCCCACTAAGCCATACCCACAGAACTGGTGGTTAAAAAAGTTTACATTTCACCACTGGTTCCCTTCCATTATTTTTAAGGATGGCAATGGAGGTGTATGGTGTGGCTTGAGAAGCTCTGGTGTGATTATGCTGTGTTGTGTTATGTGCTTAGGTTGGAATATTTGAAAGTGGGGTGGTGCAGGTGAGTAGACAGCATGGCTATCTTGAGAGACTGTTGGTAAAATGTTAAATCAATCAATCAATATAAATGAATGGAATTAAAGGAGAAATGAGGAGATTATATAATGTGAAAGAAGGCTGGGACAAGCCATCTTCAAAGAAAAGCAAAGACAGGGGACTAGTGAGGGGAGGAATTATCTAAAAGAAAACAGAAGACACAGGAAAACCAATCTATAAAATGGCATTTCATTGCACTTCACTGCCCTGCATTGAGGGGAAAGTCAAGAAACAGTAGAAGAACCAATCAAATCCTGCATTGGCCTTTGTCTGGACTCAGTATTCACCCAATCCCGTATCCAAACCACAACAATTCAGATTGCAATTTCTGAAAGCAGCTTTTTAAATAGCCAGGATCAGAACTGGAGATAAGAAATTTAGTTTGCTAGGCTGTATTTATTTATTTGCCAGCCAGCCAGCCAGCCAGCCAGCCATTTCACTTAAAGAAAATCTGAGTGGCATACAAAAATAGGTACTCAAAAGCTTCCAAAGGAGTGGCACTGAAGACCAGCTTTATGGAATCAGAATATGGCAATGATTGAACTGTTATGAGAACAAAGTTGGTGAGGGCAGCAGGTCTTCAGTTGAGGGATATTTGTCGTCCTGCTTCCCTGGATTCTAGTGATATGGAGCTGAAACTCCCATAGAGTGCTCCCTTCCCCCCCACCTCATTGTGTGAGAGGGAATTGTGGAGACGATCTGAGTATAAAATTACTAGAAATATCAGAATTGTGACAACTGAATAAATAAACATAAGGATCCTTTTTAAGTTTGTTGCAGCATCAATACGTTGAATCAGAGAACTGAGAGTTGATACCGTAGGTTGTATTTTCGATTAAAACAAGATTGTTTCTTGGCTAAGTATCTTTTTATGCTTTTGCTGTTTTTCCCCTTCCCTAGTATCCATAGCGGACAGCTGAGAACGAATGCTTCACTTTCTAGCAATATGCAATAGATTGGAAAACGCAGGGCACGAGTGAGAAAACATAACAAAACTAGGCTTAACAGGGTTGTTGGCCCATCATCAGATACCCTATTTTAAAACTTGTAAGTAACACAATTAGGCTTTGCGCCAAGCCCATTCCCTTTGTGAATTCAGACTTCTGTACCACTCAATAGGAATCTGTTAATGACTACAAAGATCCACAGCTGTTTACAGTTTTAGGATCAATGGTGGACTAGGCAACGTGCTCGTTCCAGCACGGAAAGTGTTGGGCTTTCATGGCAAGCAGAGGCATCATGATAAAAATTTCTTTGCGGAAGAAGGTGAGTGGTGCAGGTTGGGCCCAGGAATGTATTCATTTAGTTTTACGGTATATCTTTTCCCAGTCACTTGTGATAGACTTTGTACTGGAAAAACAAAGAATGAGAATGAGATCTATTTTAAATATATGTATACGCATATACAGAAAGAAATCTATAAAACCGTATTGAGATGGAGTTTGCAAATTCATGAGTTTGCATGTTCTTGTACGGTACATGCACAATAAACCCTTATGTACTCCCTGTCCATTGTGGTTATAAGTTGTGACAGTCGTAAAGTGAGTCATTTTTACAAGTTTACAAGCTTTTTTGTGGTGGTCATTAACATATCATTGTGGTTATTCAGTGAATCCACACTTGTTGAGAGAATGCCAACAGGACTCATTCTTTGCTATGCGGCATTTTTACCCCAAAACTGGAAGTTTACTGCACTAATGTTGTAAATTGCGGTCACATTATCATGGATGCTGCAAATGGCTTTAAAAGTGGCCAAAATGTAATCATATGATGATGGGGGACAGAGCCCAGCCATTGGAACTTTGAAACCGAGTTATGAGTACCTTTTGGGTGATTTGTGGTAAATCTCAACAATTGTTAAGAAACCAATCATAAGTTGAAAACTACCTGTAATGGTTTATGAAGGGAGAGAAATTAGACGTCCATTAGAACGAAAGTCCCTTAAACAACAAATAGAATGGTTGAGCCCCCAAAGATATTCATACACTACATGAGAAGTCTATGGAGATTCTCAGTCATCCAGGCTGTGGTTGTCCCAAAGATGCTTTTTCAAGAGGCACCTGGAGTTTCTGGTTTTTCTCTGAAGACGTTTTGCTTTTCATCCAAGAAAGATCTTCAAAGAAAAACCAGAGAGTCCAAGTGCCTCTTGAAAAAGCACCTTTGGGACTACATGAGAAGACTCACCTTACTGATACCCGTGTTTTCCCGTAAATAAGACAGGGTCTTATTTTCTTTTGACCCCCGAAATAAGTGATTGGCCTTATTTTCGGGAGGTCTTATTATTTTTGAGGTGCAGGAGGCGGTGAGCGTGGTCACCTCAAGGCTGCTGCAATGTTTTCAGGGAGGACTTATTTTCAGGGGACGGCTTATTTTAGCGCATGCGCTGAAAAGCCTGATTGGGCTTATTATCCGGGGAGGTCTTATTTTCAATGAAACAGGGTAGTCATCTGCAGAGATGTTGCATTTCAGTAAGGATGATACTGGGCAACTCCATGACTGGCTGATGCCATTTTTATCTTTTTCTTCCCCAATTTCAGCTTTTTTCCTAGAGACATTTAGATTATTCAGCAATATATACTTCTTGACCTTATGTTTTATGTGCTTTTTTTTAACCTCTGTTGTGTCATAATCATGTGCAATAAACACTCTTGATTTTATTTTTTAACCAATTCTGTTTAAACTGCACTTAATTTATTCTTTCTCCACTGCTCATATTTAAGTCATATTTAAGCCATGTGTTTATAAACACTATCCCATACACAAACACTTGTGATTGCCAATTCATGCAGAACTCAAATGTGAAGTATCTCAGAAACATACCTGATTTTTAAAAAGAAACAGCAAACACTTTCCAGAGCAAAGCCTATTATTGCCTGAAATTAAGATTTTCTCTATTGTATCCAAAGCCTGCTGAATCATGATCCATGAAATTAAGAGTTTACTGTATTTTCATGAGAAATCCTCAGATGCTTGCAGTTCCTCGTTAAATGTACATTTTATTTAGTTAGAGGAATGCTTTTATACCTCTTCAGTTGCTCATCTAAGTGGCTTACAAGCATAATGTTCGATATATAACAATATAACAAAATTACAATTATCAAAATAATATAAAAATAAAGTCGGTAAGCATATTAGAATCATAAAATCATGCTGCCTTAAATGATAAAAATGCACAACTTTATATTATACTCAGGTCCCTTTATCCATTTTGATCTCAGACCCTTTAAAGTTTGATCATCCCTCATATTTGATGACCAACTCTTTACTGAACAGTTCTTTGATAGTTTTTCATACCACTCCCTTCCTTCCAACTCCTTTGTTGTTGTTGTTGTTGTTAGTTGCAAAGTTGTGTCTGACCCATCGCAGGCCTTTCTGTCCTCTACAATCCTCTGGAGTCCATTTAAGCTTACGCCTACTGTTTCAGTGACTCCACCCAGCCACCTTATTCTCTGTCATCCCCTTCTTCTTTTGCCCTCATTCTTTCCCAACATCACACTCTTCTCCAGTGAGTCCTTCCTTCTCATTAGGTGACCAAAGTATTTGAGTTTCATCTTCAAGATCTGTCCTTCTAAAGGGAAGTCAGAGTTGATCTCCTCTAGGACTGACCCATTTGATCACCTTGCAGTCCAAGGAACTTGTAGGAATCTTCTCCAGCACCATAGTTCAAAGGCCTCAATTCTTTGGCGCTCAGCCTTTCTTATGGTCCAACTTTCACAGCCATACATTGCAACTGGGAAAACCATAGCCTTGACTATACACACTTTTGTTGGCAGGGTGATGTCTCTGCTTTTTAGTATGCTGTCTAGATTTGCCATAGCTTTCCTCCCCAGGAGCAAGCGTCTTTTAATTTCTTGGCTGCAGTCCCCATCTGCGGTGATCTTGGAGCCCAGGAAAATAAAATCTGTCACTACCTCCATTTCTTCCCCATCTATTTGCCAGGAATTGAGAGGGCCAGATGCCATGATCTTAGTTTTCTTAATGTTGAGTTTCAAGCCAACTTTTGCACTCTCCTCCTTCACCCACATCAAGAGGCTCTTTAGTTCCTCTTCACTTTCTGCCATTAGAGTGTTATCATCTGCATATCTGAGATTGTTGATATTTCTCCCAACAATATTAATTCCAACTTTTGATTCATCTAGCCCCACTAGATGAATCAAAAGCACATCAAAATCATGATGTGCTCCGCATATAAGTTAAATAGGCAGGGCGATAGTATACAGCCTTGCCAGACTCCTTTCCCAATTTTGAATCCATCAGTGATTCCATTATTTAATTACGTTAAGTTAAAAAATTCTTTTAAAAGTCAAGTGGGCACGGAGCCTGGTAGACATCAGAAGTGATGTCTCCATTTTGACTTTCCATAAAGATCTGGTGATCCTGGTAGGCCTGGGGCTTGCTAGGGACCAGAGATCTGTCTTGTTGACTTAACTACTAAAGATGCCAATTTTATCCACCCAGGATTATTATTTTTGTTTTATGCTAATTATTACTGTGAGCATTTAGATTTTTATCATTTTTATATTGGCTGTTTTATTTATTGTTGTTTGCTGTCCAGAATATCTTTTGGGGGAGATAGGTGACCATATGAATTTGTATTATTATGAGACCCAGTTTGGTCTCGTGGCAAAGATACCAGCTAGAAAGCTGGAGACCATGAGTTCAACTCCTCCTGCCTTAGCAATTAAAGCCAGCTGGGAGACCTTGGGCCAGTTACACACACTCAACCCAACTCACCTCACAGGGTGGTCGTTGTGGGGAAAAGGGGAGGAGGAAGGTATATAGGATGTGTTTGCTGCCTTGAGTTACCTGTAAGAATAATAAAAGCGGGATACAAATAAATACTAATTAACTAATAAATAACCTTCTCTGGGCAAAATGGCAACCTTGGGTGTCACCCTGCCTTCCCGGGGATGGTTACTTAATAGTAACTTAACTAATAAGCAACTACTAGTAACATAATATTATAAGTACATTTTTGTCTCCATTATTCAGAACATTGTTACATAATCCTGTATTTTCTTTTAATATAGAGGAAGATATGATCAGTGAGAGATGGAGAGGATACGAATATCAACAAGCTAGTTTAAGTATGTAACAGCATTCCAAATACCACATTTTTCAGAGTATATGACGCACCTTAGTTTTTGGGGAGGAAAATAGGGGGGGGGAATCTGCCTTCCAGGTATTAATCTGGCTAGCTTCCTTAGTCTGGTCATCTTCAGCACATTATTTTATCCTCTGGTTAGAGCTGGAAAAAAAGGCTTCTTCGGAGGGAGTAGCAATGAAAAAAGTCTGCAAAGATCGTTTCACTCGCTAGCACCTCTTTAGGTGTGAAACAAAGGTTCGGAAAAGCTACATTTGGAATATAAGACACACCCAAAATTTCAGCCTCTTTTTAGGAGGGGGAGTGCATCTTATACTCCAAAAAATATGGTAACTCTTGAGTTCCTGTTTTCTGCTTGTTAAAGATTTTTATTTTTAACAGCAACTTGCCTGGCATTTTGGGGTGGTGGAAAGAAGTATGATGTGCTTCTAAATAAAATGATTTATTTTACTGATAATATATCACAAATGAAATAAATACCATAGAAAATGGGAAAATAAGATGTTACATAACTTGCACTTTTTGCTCCCACAAAAAATACTGGCTCAAGAATTCTTTCTAACCTTCCCTACCGCAAGAACATATTTTTTTGTTTTTGTGGGGTATGGTATAATTTAGATACCAAAGCACAGCAATTTTTAGAACCTGAATTAAGACCAGCATTTCAAAGAATAATTTCCCTTTCCACCCCCACTTTGTTTGTATATATCACGTCAGCAGGGTTATGCACATCTAAGAGTGTTACATTATAATTATAGTTTTCTTAAGGTGACCTAGAGCTGGATTTAGGCTGATCCTGTGCTGTCATTTTTTTTAAGGAAGAGTCCTACAAACATAGTGTTTATTTTGTTTCTGAATGGATTGGGCAACCTGCATAAAGCAAAAACGTATCTTACAATTTTTGCATAACAAAGCACTCTGACAATTTCAATATGATCATGATTTTTCTCTGTCCATCTCTCATAGGTGCTTTTGAAGTGGCCATTGCTGTGCTCCTTGGTGTCTGCATCATGATAGTGTTGGTAGTCCTTGGCTACTTCTTCCTAAAGAATCGAAAAACATATCGAAGACGTCGTCAGCCCCCTACTGTGGCTAATTCCACTCTTTCTTCTGTCTTATCAACTGCTGAAGACACAGAACATCTGGTGTACAACAGCACCACAAAGCCCATCTGATTCTGTAGAGTTATCCTCCATTTCTGGGAAGGACAGTCTTACCAACTGCTTGTAATGCTTGATTGGGAGAGGGGAGCGGTGAGGGGATCTTTTGAAGGATCTTTCCTTCCTTTTTTCCATCTTTCCTTAGACTATCCATTAGCTGCTTACAAGCTTTACCTGTCCTAATCCTGTGATAGTTTCTAAGGTCACAAGGAGTGACCAGAAGATTAGCCCACTCTGACATTACGTGGATGGCTTTTTGAGTTCATGTTTCCCTGAGTTCTATAATGAAGGTTATTTTAAGTTTAAGGACTTGCTATATCAATTGAAGGAACCATAGTTTAATCTGGTGAATGGGATTCTTCTTCCCACAAAACTCACTGAAGTGTGTGTGTGAGAGAGAGGGGGGGGAGAGGGAGAGAGAGAGAGAACGAACCTATCCTGCCTTAAAGCCACCCTCCGTGGGTTTTAACTGGTACAAAAAGTAATGCAGTTTTGAAATCTGTATTTTGATGGAATACTTTGATGGACTAATTCAGTAAAAATGGTGTCCTTTTCTCAAATCTGTTAATGTCTGTGCTGAGGCCTGAGCTCATCTCATCTATGCCAAATATCTAGATTATTGCTGAATGGAAAACAGACAACATAGTGATTTGATCTGATTGTATATAAGAGGAAACAGAAATTAGGTCATGGCCGAAAATCTGGCCATGCCTTTCTCTTCTGGATTTCCCCTCTGTTCCTACCTTCTAGTTATCATTTTTAGTTTAATATTACTGTTTTGAGTTCTTCATCCGTATCTATTTATTTTTAGAATCAAATTGTGACAGAAAAGAGGACATTCCTCATTTTCTAATTTGTCTCCCAACTATACAATCTCATTAAGTAGTTAAATAATGTACTTACATAGGGGCAGTTTCAAAATTAGCTTTTCTTCAGAGCTAATTTTCACAAGATCCTTGGACAAAAGGAGAGTCATGAAAGTTGACAGACTCTGCTTCTTGCACAGCCATGCTTAAATATAGAGAAAGTAGCAGATGTTGCCCATAATTTATAGTGATAGAATACAGGTTTGTCCCAATTTTCCACAGACATGTTATATGAAATATATAGGTTTGATGCCTGTGATGTTTTCATTTACCTTCCTGTTTGTTTGAGGTAAGATATTTTAATCTCTTTCCTCTTCCCACTTTGACCTACACCCCAGTTTGTAAATTGATGTCTTGCGTTTTATGGCATCTGATAATTTACAGTTATGCCTGAGTACTGGTTCACTTTATGGATAGAGATGCTTGGAATACATTCTCCCATCTCTTTTCAAAAACATCCTCCAAAAGAAAAAAAAATAGTTGATCAGGCTACACTCCTTGATTTCTGGTTCATTTGAGGATGCAGAGAAAACTCCTCTGAACTTGCTTATGCGTGGAAGGAAATCTGTTTCGATAAAGGGCTTATGCTTTGGGGTCACTATGTGGATCACTTCCATCATCTGGCAAGTTTACATGTGACTTCAAACGTTTCTGAGGGCACAGAATCTTCCCAGGCACTAAAGGGGAGGAAGTATTTCACAGTAGTGGAATATCTGACCTGTAGTTGGCTTGTATTATAGTGGATTGCCCAGCTCTTGCCTGACCACCTTGAGAATCCAATAGCAAAGCTGAATATTACTTTTAAATCCAAATCTTGCTTTTGAATTTGAATCATCTTCCTCTCTGTCTATATAGCACAGGAGGTTAGCGTGTGAAGCCAGTGAGGATACTCCTATCCACTCTGTGTGAAGTTGTACATAACTTTGGACATACTCTACGATGTGAATGAGAGATGATTATTTTGTTTATTCCTTTTTTTTGAGAGGTAAATGTTATGAGATTTTGTTTTATTGATGTACTGTACATAAGAATTCTTTGCTCGGATGTAAAACCTCTGCTGGCTAAGCTGAAGAGTCCTCAGCAAAATGAACAGGAGAAATGATTATTAGGGAATTATCTGAAGGGAAGACAGCTGTTTATTGCTCCAAGGGCCAAATCACTTCAAGCATGGAACTGGCTGAGCATCTATGAGAAATCGCAAAATGGGTTGGGGAAGGAAATGACAGAGCTGGTCATTGTGCCTTATAGGGAGAAGACAAGAGATTACTCATTGTGCTTTGCAGTTGGCTTGATTATTCCATGTTGCTACAGCTGTCAACTCTTACCTTTTCCCTCCCTTTCTGTGTACCTCTTCACTGCTTTCTGAGCCTCCAAATTCTGAATTTCTTCTCTGACAGTGAAATTTTTAATAAAATATTTTCTTTACAACTTGCTTGCCTGATCAGGTTTTTTTCCTCAGTCCCAGAGTATTTCTTGCCAGCTTGAGAAAGGCTTAGGATCTTGCTGGTATCTGTGCTCAGAAAAAGGGTGAAGCTCCATATTGATCATAATTCAAGAAACAAGCCTGCAGTAACTCTTATGATACAATGGCATGTCAAGATCAATAGGTTGAAATTAGGCTCGAGAGGCTGAGGGTTGTAGGGCATTTCCTGTACATTGGGACAAAATACTGAAGAAGGGAAGGGCACACATGATTTCAGCTGGTTGGACTAGTTTGGAATTGGGAGCATAAGAAGCAGAAAGCATTCGCTACTAATGAAATGGCTGTCCATAGATAATTATAATACAAATTATATTAATCAGTGACTAGTGGGCAAAAAACTGACTCATTTTACTTCCATCATAAACATCCTTTAGTATTTTTCGACTAGTACTTTTTGAGGAACTAACCATGGCTTTGAACCCTTGATATTCTATTATAAACATGTAAGTTTAGTGTAATCTTATTTGGAACTACTGAGAAGTAAGCACCATTTAATATAGCTTATCGGGATAATAACCTGGTTGATTAAAACAGATTTGAACATTGGGCGCTATCTAACAAAATGAAATTCAACGGTGAAAAAAGTAAGGTTCTACATTTAGGCAAGAAAAACAAAATGCACAGGTACAGTATATGTGGTACCTTGCTCAA
>JANHFT010008478.1:0-11776 GCA_032467955.1 Pseudoxenodon macrops
CCTCCAGTCCCCTAATCATCTTTGTTGCTCTTCTCTGCACTCTTTCTAGAATCTCCACATCTTTTTTACATCGTGGCAACCAAAACTGAATGCCATATTCCAAGTGTGACCTTACCAAGGCCTTATAAAGTGGTATTAACACTTCATGTGATATTGATCTTACCTATGATATTAGACTGGGAGACTAAAATTAGAAAATATGTTTCAAGGGCAACATTGCAAAGAATATGTCCATAACAGACGTTTAACTAAACTCATAAAGCATGGATCACTTGCCTACAGTAGATCCCAGAGCTAGGTGGATTTAGTTAGCTGGGATTACTGAGCATACTAGGGAAAGAAAGGAAAGAAGTAAACAAACAAATGGAGCGTCAAATAAATCAACCAACAGTTCTCATGAGAGCCAGAAATGACCAGGTTCAAATTATGGTACTTTAGATGCATTATGTGAAAACTCAGCTCTCTGGAGAAGAATCTGCCCATGAAAGGTAGATGGAAAGAAAAGATGAAGATGACCAAGAAATAATATGGATCTACTCAGTTACAAAAGTGATGGCTCTTCCATTGGAAGACCTAAAAGACAAGTTAAGGACCGATCATCAAAGAAAAACACAGTGTACTGTGCATGGTCAAGAAAAATCGACAATAATTTGATGGCACCTAATCACATCATCACTCACTCCATCAAATATCTAAACTATGACCCATGGTTGTGGATATAAATGATAGGGAAGAGAAGGCGTAATCTAGGCTTTCTTTGTTTTTCCTTGAATATGTTTCACTTCTCATCCAAGAAGATTCTTTAGTTCTGACTGAATGATGGAGAATGGAAGGATCCAGTCAATTACTACTTCAGCTTCAACCGCAATAATACATGGGCAAACAATAGATACAAACTCAAGGTAAACCACTCCAAACTCGATTGCAGAAAATAAGACTTCAACAACAGAGTGGTCAATGCCTAGAATGCTCTACCTGACTGTTGTTACATCATCAAATTCCCATAGCTTTAACCTTAAACTGTCTACCATGTACCTCACTCCATTCCTAAGAGGTCTGTAATGGGGGCGTGCATAAGCGCACCAGCATGCCTATCATCCATGTCCTACTGTCCTCATTTATTCGTACTCATTCCCTATGTTCATGTCCATGTTTATACTTATACCTGTTGCACAATTGGGATTTGACCAATTGTCAACCATCGATCGAGTCTTTCCCTAGGACCTGGGATAATTATTGTTTATGAAAAAAAGGAAGTGTGTGCGAGACAGATTTAAGTTTATGCAAAGGGTACCAGCTTCCTTATCTGTTCAAGCCATTTCAGATTATGTCTCCCATGGGCTTCAACCAGGGCAAAAGAGGTAGGAGTTGCTTTCATAAGCTTTCAGGTTTTGCCTGAAGCGATATTGTTGAATGTAATACTAGGCTTCAGGCAGCAAAGTCTCTTGATGCCCTCATATTTTAACAGCAGAGATCCAAACTACACCTGAGAGACAAAACCTGGGAAAATTAATTCATATTTTTTTTAATCAATCACAATCCCCTGAATAAACTGATATATACAAGTTATGCTGTTAAGATTGCTACTGAACACTCTTTTTTTTTCTTCCCCTCCAATTTAAGGAACTTGAGGATCAAAGATAGACTCAATGTAGAAAAGCAGACTTCTTGTAACTTTTTTTTTCCTAATTGTATAGTGGAAATTTATTATATTCCATCAAAAACAATGTATGGATAAGATTAGGTATTTTTTTAAGGGCAGAAAAATATGAAAACTCTTACAGACAATGTCATATTTTAGGAAAATTCTCCTGAAGAGGACACAATATGTTGCCTTTGGTATATATTTATACATATACATTTGCAAACCAAATGTAAGGCAAATGTAAAAGGCAGGTTGGCAGTAATTATTTTTTTTGTAGTTCTGATTATTCTCTGAAGTCTGAATCTGTCTTGTTGTTGCAGAACCAAACCAGACAGTTATGGAGGTGCAGATTATAGATTCAATAATTCCTCTGTAGAACTGGATCAGCAGCTCCAGTTTGAGCTTCCTGAGTTGGCGCAGAAAGAACATTCTTTCTTGTGCTGTTTAAATTATGTTTTTGAAGTTAGATGTCCATTTTAGATCTTGCGATATGGTAGAACCTAGAAATTTGACGGTCTCTACTGTTGATACTGTGTTGTCTAGTATTGTAAGAGGTGGAAGTATGGGAGGATTTCTCCTAAAGTCTACCACCATTTCTACAGTTTTCAGTGTGTTCAGTTCTAGATTGTTCTGGTCGCACCATGAGGCTAGTCATTCAACCTCCTGTCTGTATGCGGTTTCATCATTGTCTCGAATGAGTTTTGTTTGTTTGTTAGAAGGTCGGAAAAAATGATCACATGACTGGGATACTGCAACCATCATAAATACATGCCAGTTGCCAAGCATCTGAATTTTGATCACATGACCATGGGAATGCTGCAATGGTTGTAAGTGTGAAAAATGATCATAAATCATTTTTTCTCAGTGCCATTGTAACTTGGAATGGTCACTAAAAGAAAGGTTGTAAGTCAAGAACTACCTCTATGATATACAACAACTCGACATACCTAATTCCTATAACCGTTCTTCAGAGGTGGTTTCTGAATCTTCTTTCTGCCGGTTCGCACAGGGTCATGCCTCGAGCACATGTGCAAAGTGCGTGAGCGAGCACACACTCTGTAGTCAAAAACTAGCTTCTGCACATGCACATCCAGGATGGCGGCACCTATGGAGCCACTGACAGAACTGGCTCCATGACGTCACTGTGGAGTTACTACCTACTCTATAGAACTGGATAGAACCAGTAGGAACCCACCTCTGCCGTTCTTATGTTTTAGCCTCCAGCCCCCTAATAATTCCTGCTGCTCTTTTCTGCACTCTTTCCAGAGAATCTTTCTTATATTGTGGAGACCAAAACTGGATGCAGTGTTTCAAGTGTGGCCTTACCAAGACTTTGTTAAGTGGTACTAGAACTTCATGTAATCTTAATTCTATCCTTCTATTAATGCTGCCTAGGATTGCATTGGCTTTTTTGACTGCTGCTACTCGCTGTTGGCTCATATTTAAGTGACTATCCACTAGGACTCCCACAGTTACTGGTATTAAGCCAGGTTTCACCTAGTCTGTACTGATACAGTTGGTTTTTCTTGCCTAAGTGTAAATCCTTACTTTTATCTACGTTGAATTTCATTTTGTTAGATAGGGCCAGTGTTCAAGTCTGTCAATATCTTTCTGGATCTTGAGCTCGTCTTCTTGGGTGCTGGCTATTCCTGCCAGTTTAGTGTTATCTGCAAATTTGATGAGTTCCCCTTCTATTCTCTTATCTAAGTAATTTATGAAGATATTGAAGAGTAATGAACCTAAAATGGTATCTTGTGGAACCCCACTGCTTACTTCCCTCCACGTGGATGTAATTCCATTGAGGATCACGTGTTGAATGTGGTTTGTCAGCCAGTTACAAACCCATCTGGTGCAGAGATGAGTTCCTACTGGTTTTATCCAGTTCTATAGAGTAGGTAGTAACTCCGCGGTGATGTCATGGAGCCGGTTCTGTCGGTGGCTCCGTGGGCACCGCCATCTTGGATTTTGCTTCTGTGCATGCGCAGAAGTTAGTTTTTGACTGCTGCGTGCGTACTTGAGGCGTGACCCTGAGCGAACCGGCAGTAAGAAGATTCAGAACCCACCTCTGATCTGGTGGTTGTGCTGTCTATCCCCCTAAAATATTTAATATGCCTACTGTTGTACTCCTTTCGGATCTGGTTACAGACATGTATCCTAACCAGGTTTTTCTTATGTGAATGTTGGAAAAGTGATTTCACTTTGTTGTGGCTTTCCTCTCCTGCCCCATCCTTTTAATGTAAATACTTTACATATTTGAATTCATGGTTTTAAGATTGTCTTTTATTTTACATTATTGAAAATCCCCTTGAGATGCAATCATACGGAAGCAGTTGAAAAATGCATTACATATATTAACAATGAGAAAATGATACATCAATATCATGAGCCTTCATAGTTTTATTGCAAATAAACTTAAAGTGTATAAATGTGCTTTATTTGTTTAATCTGTAAAGGCTGTAAAATTCAGCTTTCCCAAGGAAATTTCTGGATTCTTTTGGCCCAGAACCTGGTTTTTTTTAAACCTAGACAGGTTCAAGGGTAGGAGTGTATTGGAGCAATTGTGGCCTTCCACACCTGCTTGCACAGTTGTGAGGGTGTGGAAGCAGTTGTTGGTTAAGACAAATTCTGAGAGTTCTTTGGTCATGGGAGGCCCAGTGCAGCTGCTTTCTTTCTTGAACATTTTGGAGTGAATTTTGTATGTATGATTTGCCTCAGAAATTTGGAAATGTTCTAGTAAAACTGAAATCGTTTACATATTTCTTGTTAATTAAATTCATCCCCTTAATTTCATTACTTATGCTTTGCAGTGAAGACAATCTCAAGTGAGGGAGTGATACCAGCTACTATATAAAGACTGTAACTGAAGAAAGTAATGTGATCAAGGATTAAAAAGAAGCAGATTGACTTATTTTATTTATATTTTATTTAAAAGACTGATGGCTGGAATGAAAGATATCAGGACCTAATTCAGTATCATATCTAGTTAATATTCAAAATGTGATTTATTCTAGAATGGAATAATCTGTTAATTAATTGGGTATTAATGACTATCCTTATACTTACATTTTTTTCTTTAAATAATTAAATAATAAATGTGAGCTAAGAATAATGTAAACAACTAAAAAAGAAAAAAAATTGAACGGAATGGAATGGAACGGAACGGAACGGAACAGAACAGAACAGAACAGAACAGAACAGAACAAAACAATAGACTATGCTATGCTATGCTATGCTATGCTATGCTATGCTATGCTATGCTATGCTAGGCTATGCTAGGCTATGCTAGGCTATGCTATGCTATGCTAGGCTAGGCTAGACTAAACTAGACTAGACCAGGTTACTTTATTGGCCAAGTGTGATAGACATACAAGGAATTTGTCTCTGGTGGAGAAGCTCTCAGTGTACATGCAAAACAACAAGGTAATAATAATCATAATATCAAAGTAATAATGATCATAGTAATGATACCAATAAGAGTATCTGATGGAACAGATGAGAAGGATAAAACTAATACAGTCATGCTACATGGGTAAATATATTTAGACATAAGACTACTGTGGGAAAAAGTAAAATAAATAAAATAGTTTGTAACTATTTTAGAGAGAAAACTTCCAAGTATTTAAAAATACTAGCAGTTTAAGAAGCAGACTAACAGATGTGAAAGGTTTGTACTTTTTTTCTGTATGCCTGAAGATATTGGCAAGAGTGAGCAGCACCTGTTTTCTTGAAGTTTATGCAGCTGCTCTTTAAACAGAAAGTAGAATGGGCAAATGTACAGAATTTCAGAAATCTTGTACCATTAGGGAAAAAAGGTCAGAGGTGGAAAACATCTTGACTGACAAACAAACAGGTGTAAATGAAAAGGGCAATAATACTGGTAGTGTCTTGCAATCTGTCTGGATGATAGTGTGGGCATTATTGCCTGGAAACAATAAAAATAGTATCATAAGCAAGTCACAAAGTTTTGTTTGCATTAGGCTGTTCTTTAAAACATCCTAATCTGCAGTTTTGTCATCTAAAAATAGGGTGTTTGTTGGGGGAGAGGTTAATAAGCTCACCTTTAATGTTATATTCTCTTTGACATAACATATTTATTTATTTTTTAAAAATTGTCTGCTGTCCTTATTCAAATTAGATTATATTGGAACACACTTTTTTTTTTCTTTATGTCATGCCAGTAGCTGAAATATTCTGGAGACATCCAGGAGGAATACTTGAGTACCAGATTAATTTTAAACTGTGCAGTTTGGAAGTATCTGTTCTTCCAAATTTCTGTTTTCCCTTTTCTTGATAAGGTTCACTTTTCTTCTCCTAGTTCCTATCATTAAATGCCAGGTAGATTTCATGTAGTAACCCCTGGTTCGTTGTGATGCTTAGATCCCATTACTGTTATATATTTCCATGCATCATATTTTGAAAGTCACTCCTAGAATCCTTGAAAATAGCTCGACTCACCTGCATCTCAAATGTGCAGCTTGGAAGGAGCATGGCCTGAGGGTGAGACCAACATATAGAAACATTCTTTGCAAGTCATTATCAATTTACACACCTGTTTAGCAGAGAAGGGGGTTGATTTACATGGAAAGAAAAAGGCAGAGAAGGGCGCATGTGCAGATTTAAAAGTCTTTATGCATTGCAAATGCTGACCAAAGCCTCACTTCCTGCGCGTGCACGTGCACACACAGACACAGACACACACACACACACTTTTAGTCCGCGCAGAAAGCAGCAAGATTAGAAAGGAGGTCCTTTTCATGTTCCCTTGAATATGAATAAAACTCTCTCACTCCAGCTACCATCAAGGCTTTTGCAAAAATGAAGGCTCAGAACCACAAGGAGAATCTTGCTTACTCTCAACTCCTGTCAGCTTTTCTTGCTGAATTCACATAGACTGAAACTGGCAGGTTGGAGGTTACACGCACTGCTCTATTTGTGTTCTGATTCCAAGATCTCTAGTTATTTCAAGGAATGCATGACAAGGACATGTGCATGTGCTTGTATGTGTATGCATGTATGGTTTTTGTACATGCATGTGAGTAAGAGAAGCAATATCTGATATTATATATGGATGAGAGGGATATTAACTGTCCAGTTTTAAAAAAAAAAGGAGATTGGTGGTTTTGACATACCATTTACAACCAGTACTTGAAATTATGGCTGTTGCAGCATCCCCACCGGCAAGTGATTGTGATCTGAGTTCTTGGCAACATGTTCACATGAATGATGGGTTGCTAAGTCCTCTGAAATCATGTGATCACTATTTGCAATCTTCCCTGCTGGTTTCCTCATAAAGTCAACAGGGAAGGGTTTTCCAGAACAGTGTACTGGTTCCTCTGCTCGCCTTTGACTATACAGACTGTTGTGTTCTATTGTCTTTCTTCCCATATCCCCAGGCATATCCTGATTACCCATTAAGGGTAATCTCCATCTCTATACAAAGTCATGCCCGTTGCTGGTTGGCTAACTAGCAACGAGGGTTAACAGCCAATGCAATTGTGCACCTACGAGCCAGGGGAATCCCATAAAAGAGGGCTCCCCTGGCCCAGACGCCAGTTCGGATTTATGTAAGACCTACGCTAATAAACCGAGAGCTGACTGTCACTCGACTCGCGTCTTTACTACTGCGCGATCTAACAAGCTCCATGAAGACATAATGCTGGGAAAGATAGAAAGAAAGAACAAATAACCAGAGCAAAGTACATGGACTTGATTACAGCAGGGATGGTTTCACTTTTGGAAGCCATTTTGTAAGGTGGAAGCAATTACACAGCCAAGAGAAGCTCAGCATTGGGTCAGAAAGAGTGCTAATGACCAGATGACTGCAAGGGATTTAAATCTTTCCACCCTTCATTCAGAACTGAAGAAGCTTCTTGGATGAGAAGTGAAACATCTTCAAGAAAAAACAAACAAAGGCCAGTTGCCTTTTGAAAAAGCATCTTTGGGACAAAGAGGACCTGGACAACAGAATCTCCATCAACATTTAGCTGGGATTTAACTTGCTTGCTTAGCTTTAAACCTTCAACTGTGACCCAACCAAGCTGAAGTTCAGCAACATCTGGAGTGCTACATTAATCCCTGATTAATCCAAGTCTGAGGATAAAGTAGAAAATCAAATGTTGTTTTTTTAAAAAGAAAATTTCAGCAGTAATTTCCTCACCAGTCAAAATGCAAAGGCCATTTTGGTTGACTTCTGTATATAGAAATCCATGGGGTGAAGGGACGGTGACTTTCCCAGGCAGCAAACTATCTTGGGCCTCATGGGAAGTTTTCCCAACCTTTCATTCCTTACAGCAATAAATTATATAAGCAGAAGCAAAAAATAAAATAAAATCTGGGGAAATGCATATTATGTATGTTCAATCCATTGGAAGCTGGAAACAAAAGTGATGCAAAGTCAGGCTACCATTTTCTGGGCAAGTTTATATTCTTGGCAGCATTTTAAACCATGCCAAATTTCTTTTAGGGTTGATTTGACATTGATTATGTCTTCTTTGTCTCAAAAAGGTAGAAAACTACAGTTTTGGCTTGTCTGAATTTTTGAAGGAGTCTAACAAAAAATGTCCAGTTTACATCAACAATTTTTTCTTTAGAATAATGATAATCATCTATAACACCAGCCATATTTTTCCAGCAGTAAAGGCTCATAATTTTATGTCCATGCATTAATTTATAAAACAAACTTCTTTCATTAAGAATTTATAAGGAAAGCAGTTTTCAGCTGGCCCATGGATGGTGATTTCGACAGGAAAAATGTGGAACAGCATGTCCTAAAAGTTTATTGCTTTAATGGATAAATTAGTAATAAAATCAGGTGCATTTGCGCCATATTATAAACAATGATTGTAAATAACTTTTCACCCTTCACAGGAAAACATCTGTAGTTTTTTTATGGATAAACAATGCAAGTGTGACCCTCTCTTTCAACTTTTAATTAGTGTCTTGAGACAAAATCCTTGATCTTCCCTTTCTTTTCTCAGGCGCGCATGACGTAGACTTTCTTAGAATAATGATAATATGTAGTAGAAGCATACGATCCTTTCCCTGGGCCAAAAGGAACATAAATTATTTTGCAAAACTTCAGCTCTCTTGGATTTTAGGAAATTTAGAGAAAGGATATCTGATTTTATTTATTTAAAATACTATATGTCAAGATCATTTAGATTTTTTTTCTTTTTTACAACCCTCTAATCCCTTTAGTTGGAGTGGAGTCAGGACGACTGAGTGAAGCTGAGTGTTTACTGTCCGGATGCCCTTCTTGTCGCTTACATGGAATTCACAGCAGATATTTCTCTTTGTGCCCTGATAGGGAAACGTTTGCTGCCTAGAATTGAACTCTCAACCTTCTGATTGGGAGGTCAGCATCTTCACCTCTAGGCCACCGCACTATTCATCAAGATAATTTGGAATAATATGAATTAAAGTAATACAGAATAAATAGGCAACAAATAACAAAACAAAACTTTTCAAGCTGTTACACTAAATAAAGAACGTTTTTAAAAGTTTCCAAATTATGTTTAAAAACATACAAGCCAACTGCTGTTGAAAAGGGAATGCTTGTTTCTGTCACAAAATAGACATTAGAAAAAGACCTACCTGCATTCAGTGTTGAGTGATCGCTTAAAATGTTGGGACATAGGATTATTGTAAATGTAGCATTAGCCTTTTGTTTATGTATAGGTGTCTTACCCAGCTAACTTTCACTATTCACTTCAGTAAAACATAAAGGAAAAACCCCAATCTCATTCCTCTTCCAATGCTCCGTAGCAATTCTCAGTTATCCAGGGCATAGTTATCCCCAAAGTGCTTTTTTCAAGGAGGCAATTGGACTTTCTTGTTTTTCTTTGAAGATATTTCGCTTCTCATCCAAGAAACTTCTTCAGCTCTGACAGGACTGTGGAGAATGGAAGGATTTATACTCCTTGCAGACAGTGGGAAAATCCACATTTTTTAAACTACCGGTTCTGTGGGCGTGGCTTGGTGGGCGTGGTGTGGTGTAGCTTGATGGGCGTGGCTTGGTGGGCGTGGCAGGGGAAAGATACTGCAAAATCTCCATTCCCTCCCCACTCTGGGGCCAGCCAGAGGTGGTATTTGCCGGTTCTCCGAACTACTCAAAATCTCCGTTACTGGTTCTCCAGAACCTGTCAGAACCTGCTGGATTTCACCCCTGATATATGTATGTATAGAATGTCTACATGGGTGTTGTGTATGTGTACACTTTTGAGAGCAGGCAACAGAATTTCATTTTTAATATTTGCCAGTATGTCCACAGTACAAAAATGACAATAAAGGTTATCTTATCTTATGTGCCACTTATGGAATGTCTCCTTTTCTACCATTTTTTCACATTCTTGCATGATACCGGTAACAAGGCAAAGCTGTGTAATAATGAAGCTTTCTTCCTTATTGATGTCCTAGGGTCAAAGAGGAGATCTCATTTCCATCCTCCAATACTCTTCCTCTCCATTCTGTATTTAATAAAAGAGAGTAGTAGCTAACCATTCTGATAAAGGAAAAATAGCATATTAGACTTTACCATTAGCTTTGGTACTGGGTTGGCTTTGCACTCAGTAATAGGGATTAGATGTAGAATGATCAAATTTTCCATACTACATTGCTCATACAAGGTTTCTTTCCCATGCAATTCTTCTTACTCTCCCCAATGGTATTGTGATGAACATTTTGCATGTAAATCAAAAACAAACTAAACATGCAGCCATTTTGATTTGCACTTAAAATAAACTAATGGACCAGATGTGAGAACTTGTGATTTACAGACTTACGTTTCATATCTTGGTGCTGAATTCTGGCTAGATTTAATCCCTGTGGATCTATTTCTTACGCTGTTAGTTTTTTTAAATTACCTTAATCTAATGATACAACAGGCTGCCTAATCAAATTTCAAATATAATTTGATTCTTGTTCTGCTTGTGAATGAAAATGAGAAAAACTCTTGGCTTCAGTAAGAATTGCCACTTGTGTTACGGAGCTACAATATTTAATATTTGGATGACACAAAAACATTGCTCAACTTCACTTGAATGTCTACGGCCCTGATCTGAGCCAGATTTTTCTATTATACTGTTTCTCATTTTAGAAACTTGGTCTGAAAGATGGAATGTGGCACATGCGTCATGTTTTTACTTAGATTTTGTTTTGGAAATGACTAAAAGTGTTAATAGCTTTGCTAAATGGTTGGTATTTAAACTAGTGCTCTTGGATTTATGAAACGGAATATAAAACGCTAAAATGTCACACAAAGGGTATAACATTTGGGGTAAAAGCATAACTGTTTAACTTGTGAGGACTGGGGTTTCATTATTCATTTCTAAAACTTTTTAAAGAAAAATACACAGTTCACTCATACGAATTGAATTGCTGCAAGTAAATTAAACTGAGCTGTGTTATATTTCAAACAATTGGAATAAAACACCCTTTGTAATATTAACTTTTTTATTTTATACGGGTAGTCCTCAACTTACAACCATTCATCTAGTGCAGGGATTTGCAACCTGCAGCATGTGGCTCTTTCATCACTCTGCTGCGGCTCCCTGTCGCCACAATTGATAGGGCTTTTGGTTAGGACAGGTAGAGGAAAAAGGACACCACACTAGGAGGAGACTCTATGGTGTGGGTACCGGACTTCCGGTCAGCAAAAGAAAAGGGATGCCGCGCTAGGAGACATTATGGTGGGGGAACAGGACTACTGGTTGGCAGAGGAAAAAGAACGCTGCGCTAGGAGGAGACTCTATGGTAGGGGAACCGGACTTCTGGTCAGCTCGAGAATTGAACAGGGGGCTTCAGGTTAGGACCTTTGTGGCTCTTTGAGTGTTTAAGGTTGCCGACCCCTGATCTAGTGACTGTTCAAAGTTACCACGGCACTGAAAAAAGTGACTTATGATCATTTTTTACAATTATGACTATTGCAGCATCCCCATGGTCTCATGATCAAATTCAGGTGCTTGGCAACTGGCATGTATTGGAATTTATGATGGTTGCAGGGAGTGGTGGGATTCAGCCAGTTCGCACCACTTCGGGAGAACAGGTTGTTAACTTTGTGAGCAGTTTGGCGAACTGGTTGTTCGAAGAAATCATTAGGGCAGAGAACCGGATGTTAAATTATTTGAATCCCAC
>JANHFT010008482.1:0-13254 GCA_032467955.1 Pseudoxenodon macrops
GGTGTCCATTTTAGGTCTTGAGATATGATAGAACCTAGAAATTTGAAGGTCTCTACTGTTGATACTGTGTTGTCTAGCATTGTAAGAGGTAGAAGTATGGGAGGGTTTCTCCTAAAGTCTACCACCATTTCTACAATTTTGAGTGTGCTCAGTTCCAGATTGTTCCGCTCGCACCACGAGGTTTGGTGAGTGAGCCCAGAACAGGGTGTTCAAAATGTAAAACATGCCATTAAAAGTTGTCTACTCCTATATTAAGAGCCATTGGGGTGCAGTGCTTAAAGGTAGAAACTGGGAGGCCGAGAGGTATAGTATAGCTATATAGTAAAGCCAGCTGGGTGATCTTGAAGCAGTCACCCCCAGTCCTACAAACCACTTCCAAAATCTTGGCTAAAGAAAAGCCCTGCATGGACTTGTCCAGGCATTCTCCAGGAGTCATTTGGAGTGTGAACTACACACATTCTTGTGCATTTTTCTACAATGTAAACCAATAATATGCTTGCATAGAGAAATGTATTATTCATGGTTACAAACACACTGCTTTGGCTTTTAATGTCTTTTCAGTATTTGAGAATATTGATTATTATCATATATAAAGAAAAATAGGGGAAAAAAGAGATATATGTTGGATATCTCTGACCTATCAACCTCTTCATTGGTTGGAGCAGTCCCAAAAGATTCTTTTGGGATAATTTAGCAAAATGGTTGGATTTTCTAGAGGATAATATTCCCCAAGAAAGCACTCTTCATCCTTTTCTAAGTAATGCAAGGTGTTTTTCATTTTATTTTATTTTTTACTCCCCAAAATATAATTTCTGGTTCTGGTTTTGATTTGCAAAATGACTGAAGGCAGCATTTTGGTGAAATTGTGGGAGCCAGGCTGGGTTTTTTCTTCAATGATGCAGCTGTCTGATCTCAACTTTTCCCACCAAACTGGATATAGTATAACTCCCTCCCCATCATACCCCACCCCCTGCTTTTTCCCAATCCACTCCCTTTCTGGGAATATTGAGGTTGAGTCTGATTTCAATTTGTTACCTTGTTTTCAAAGAACACAATTTAAAAAGACAAAATAATTGGCAAAAGACTTCTTTCCTCCCCTCTTTCTATATCCTGTTGTGGTAGGGATTGTTGAAAAGGGAATGTTGAAGATCTTATGAAGTTATAGGTGGAAATTCACCCATACAGAGCACTACTTAAGGTAGAAGGGGGAAAAAAGATAAAGCTAGGTTGAAAGTTTTATAAAACTTACTTCCAACCCAACCTCTCTAGGCTTCTGTTGTGCTATATCTTAATTGGTCTTGAGATCAGGTTCAAAATACTTGGTACTTGAGTATGAACATTTGGGGTGGAGGGAACAAATTGTTACACTGACAGAGATTTTGTCAGAGACAGTTGAATTCTCAATTCCCCCTGGTTCAATGAGTACCACCAATAATCAAAAATGATTGGGAGTTACAAACCTGCAATTTCAGAAAGGACCACAAGTTCTTCCTATCTCTTTTTAGGAGAAGTGGTACAGGATCCAATCAAGGTTGGTCACCAGGACCAGACGTTTGGTCTTCCACGTTTTTGGACACATGCTGGAGTACCACCACAAGTTCCCTGAGGGAGAGAGACAGTTCCCTGAGGATGGACTCTAGCATGAGTCCAAAAGCTCAGAAGACTAAACCTCTGAGCCCAATGACTGACCCAGATTGGATCTTGCAATGTTATCCTGGGACACATATATTCACCTTCATTCATGAGAACAGGTACATTTTAAGTGGCCATGGCCACTTCTTTGATTAAAAGCAACTGAGAGAGTGACACAGGGAATAATGATTAGAGAAGGAAAATGCAGATATATTTTTGTTGCTTCTTTTGGCCCTACCATTCATTTCCTGGTGCCCCTGCTTTTTGAGCTCATTGCTGGATGTCTTTATGTGATGACATGTTTAAGTGGCTGTCAAGCAAATGGATATGAGTTGGTATTGTCAGCACTTCGAGTTTAGCAATGTGAAGAAACAGAAGCAGCTGGGATGTTTCTAGAGTAATAGAATCCTGAAAGCCCATCCATTTCTTTCTATGTACCTTATACCAAAAAAAAAATCCGTTTTGAGTTTCTGTCTCACGCTTTCCTATTTCTCAGGATTGAGTAAGATTTTCATAAACTAATGAACCATATTGGTTCACTGCTCCCTTGGCCCATGCTAAGTCTGGTTGAGGTTCTTTCACAGGTGAATGTCTGCAGAGTCATCTGTGGTAGGCAGCCTTATACACTCTTGTTTTCTCTTAAAGTCGAATAGATTTGGTCTGCAAAAATTAAATTGGCAGAATAATCCAGTGCTGCCAGTTCATGGTCATCTGGATTTTTGAACTGGTAGACCTAAAGGAAGGAAAAATGTGGCAAATTAAGTTTTTGTAATCTATTTATTTATGTGATTTATATACCTGTCCATTTCAACAAATGACTCTGGGTGGCATTTTGAGATGTTTCTCAGTCTCATGGCTTACATGTGCATAACTGCCATATTAATGAATTAATCAATAATTAATTTTGCACCGCCAAAATTCAACTCTGACACTTATTAAAAAAGAAATAGAAAAGCCATTAAAAATAACTAATACAATATCTGTGTACTTTGTTGAGCAATTTAGAATGGGGTGCAAATTCTTCAACATATATAAGAGAACATCTTTCTACATTAATGTGGAGGTTAGATTAACTACTCTAATTGCATAATTTGGTAGCCTGCTCCTCCCCAAAAAAATGCAAAGCAGGTAGCAATTGAAAATAGGTTGAGACTGAGAATGCTTTAGCTGCAAGACACAATTGGGGCAAATTAACCTTTTGTCTCATATAGTTGCTTTACAAGGGTATTACTTCCATGCATGACACATAGGGTGTGAAGGCTTGGGATGGAGCCATATTGCTAAAGCTAAGCAGACTGTTAGTCTAGTAACAGTTTAATTTGCGACTACATTATCATAGTTAATGAGTACATTGTCTTCACTTCCATGACTAAAGAAAGGAGAGATATAAATGAATTAAATAACAGGAGCAAGGATGCTTTTAGAACTAAAAATGCTACCCTGCTTTTAAGAAATATTGTAGGTAGAAAACCAGGATGGTGAACTTTCAATCCTCCATATGAATCTTAGCTTCCAACAACTCATCTTAATGATAGAACACCTGAAGTCCATAAGGTTCCCATTCCTGTAGGAAATGAGTGGTTTACATGCCAAATCATTTGACAGGTCAGGATAAATACTAGCATCTTCCTCTATAATTCTGGCTTTCACCTACCTTACAAAATAGAAAGAATCTCTTCATACTTTTCATAGCTGGTTTCATTTGATTTCTGAAAGTCTCTTGAATCTAATACCTTCAGATAAAAGGAAATTTGGTTTTCTTTTTTTCTAAACCATCCATTCCTAATAAACTTTTTAAAACCACCCATTCCTAATAGATGTCATTTTTCTAGGCATATGTAGGAAATGAATAACTAAGAGCCAAGCAGCAATTGGGTGATGCCTGATTCTATCTAGTCATTGTGAAGATTCTTCTTTCAGGGAGCTGAATGAATCTGGAACTAACACTACCCTATTCTGTTCCTTCCTATTACTAAACCATCTTAATTTGGCATTTCCTGGCTATATTTTGTATTATTCTGCTTTATTTTACATTTATGGGCCATGATGGCACAGTGGTTAGAGTGCAGTACTGCAAGCTACTTCTGCTGACTGCTGGCTGCCTGCAATTTGGCAGTTCAAATCTCACCAGGCTCAAGGTTGACTCAGCTTTCTCATCCTTCGAGGTGGGTAAAATGAGGACCCAAATTGTTGGGGACAATATGTAAACTGCTTAGAGAGGGCTGTAAAGCACTGTGAAGTGGTATATAAGTCAAAGTGCTATTGCTATTTAGCTATGTGTTTCTCTTCTTTCTTTTTCCATTCTTTCCCTTCTCCTACATTTTATTATAACCACTGTATCACCCTATGGTTTTTGACTGGGATGCTGAACTTACTACACAATCTGTGTATATATGCATTTGTCCTATATTGGTTCTCTGGAAGCAATTTCTTCCTCCTTTATATAGCTTATGGTATGAGGATCATAGTACTCACCTGAAGCACAAAATACAAACCAACAAACCAAAATGAACAAGAAATCTAATTTTTCAGAGATACATTTATAGCACTGTGGATTAAAGTGATACAATTTCACTGTGGTTCATTCCATGAAAAAAATTAGTAAGTAACTAATTAGTTACATCTTACACTCTTGCTATGCTAACAACAGCTAGAGAAGCTTTGTTAGACTGGATACTCACAGAGCAGAAAGGAACCAGATAATAATACTGATAGCCATTCTTGTGGAGATGCAGGAAACTCTGCTACCATCTGCCAAAGAGACTGATGCTTAGTGATGACACCCTACATTAGCCATGCATAGAAAACAATACCCACAGAGAATAAACCAGATGTTGTGACATTGAATGCACATATACAATACACAAGGGAGTTGCCCTGATATTTTCCCAGTTCAGCTGGAGTTGCTTTCACATTAACCTTAAAAGCTGAACTGTAGAAGAATCTAAGTGGTCTCCCAATCAAAGGAGGATGAAGGTTGGGTATGTGTACCTTCAAATCAGTGGACTCTTGACAACTGCTTGGATTAGTCCCTGCAGAATTTTTTGGCAAGATTTCAGAAGTGGTTTGCCCTTGCCTGCTTACTAGGTCTGAGAGAGAGTGACTGGCCCAAGGTAATCCAACTGGCTTTTGTGTCCGAGGCAAGATTTGAACTGCCAGTGTCTAACCTTAATCACTACACCAAACTGACTCACTACATGAGACTTAACACTCTTGTTTTCTGTTAAAATCAAGAATAAACTGCATCTAGAGGAGACTTCTTTGTATGCCAAGGAATGCTTCCATTATAATACATTTCATAGTTTTAAACTATGATTTGGATAGAGAACTTGCAGCCTAAAGTGGAAAAAGCTCAAGCAAATTTTGAAAAAAAAGATACCTAAATAAATGGTGAGTATCCAAAGTATAGTCACTAGAACTATAAATGTTTAGCCAGGAAGCTAATTGGTTCTTTTTGCGTATGCCAAAGCAGATAACCTGTTGAGTTTCAGACTCACCAAGAGAAAGATAATGAACAATGTCTATTAATGAATCTTGTTTCTTAATTGTTAAAGTTGCCATTATTTTCTATCTTCTGCAACCCAGCAATCTGCATTCTTTTTGTGGCTTCTATTCTTTTTTTTTTTGCAGCTACTCTTTTTGATAAAACCCATAGGGTTAAATAAATCCCAGTTTGGTCTATGCTGTACTTTGTATTTGAGGGCTGAGGGGTTTATCCAGCAGTTTTAGTTCAGCTGCTTTATGGCATAATGAGGTTTTTTTAAAATAGTGGAGTATGAAAGTCTGCTTTGTTTGCAAGTGAATTGACCACATGTCTTCCCGTGATCTCATACTTCAGTGAGCAATTATTTTGATAAATACAAAGAGACGCATGCAAAGGTTATAGCCTGGAGCAGACCTTTATGGAAAATGCTCAGGAGGAGATTCTACTTGTTCTTCACTTTTCTGCCTTATAAACAGAACTGAATTCTCACGGACAACACTGCATGATCATATATATTCAACTCTACATCTTTGTGAACCTTAATTAAGGATGAATGGTCTTAATTTGTGAACTGCTGGACCGAGGTTCTGCATGGAACAGTTATTGACATATTTAAATACAATTTGACAAGGAATGTATGATTTTGTTAATCAAGGACCGATCAGTTATTATTCAATCAGCTAATAAGGGTGAGACACTGATCTTTAAGGGGAATAATTTAGAAGTGAAACAGTCATTAAACTAATGACTATTTGATTGATTGACTGAGCAGGGATGGTGGCAAGGGTACATAATCTGGGTGCTACCAGATAAAGGAGACTTTAAGGTCAGCAGCAATAGGGGTTCCAAGGGTGCCCTGGGGTTGCAGTTTGCCCATCCTTACTTGATTAGGCAAGGACCAAGATTGCTTATTAAAGTTCATTGGTCTTTCCCTTCTCTTTATGCCTGTCCTTTCAGTATAAGTTTTGATACATCTTATAAATATGACTGCTAATTTTATAATTTTGGTTTATGAAGCCCAAACTAATCCTGAAATATGGGAAGTTTATATAGGTGTGCATCAGTGGTGTGTTGCTGATGATTCGGACCGTTTTGCCTAAACCGGTAGTGGGAATTTGCCCCCATTCACTGAACCGGCAACGACGGCCAGCCAGCCATGCCCCCAAACCGGTCCTCTAGATTAAAATCAGTGCTTCAGCTTCAAAGCGGCTGAGAAACAACCCTCTGTGCATGCGCAGAGGGTTTTTACCCAGAAGTCTTCTGGATAAAGTACTTCTGATGCAACCTAAACCAGTAGGGAAGGTAAGAGGAACCCCCCCTGGTGTACATGTACTCAAAGGAAAGAGTGTGCATAACAAAAGTCTTAAAAGAGAAATCTGCCACAGATTTAAGTCTATAACAAACTGTTGGAGGTGGTGATAAAAGTGAGCTTTCTATACCCAGGGTTCCTAACCCCCTGTCCATGGATCAGCACCAGGGCGCAGCATGCCAGAAACCAGGCCGTGCAAACAAGTGAAGCCCCCATCCACAGGATGCAGGCAGCATGCAAAACCATGAGCCCTCCCATTCACAGAAAAACCTTTCTCTGTGGAATCGGTCCCTGGTGCCCAAAAGGTTGGGGGCCACTGTTCTGTACTACGTTTCTCCTCCCCCAGGAACAGCTCGTTTTCCCCAGTCAGGATGGCTCATTTTCTTTTAATATTCAGAGGGACAGTGAAGGGGAAATCTTCTCTTTCACAGAGCCTTCAGGGAATATTCCAATATTGTATACCAATCTAAATTTGTGTTGGCCTTTGATAAGATACAATTAAGTACTTGAGTTACCCTTCATTTCTCACTGGTCTCTAACATATGGGAAAAATAAAACTGACAATGCTTTTCTCTAAATAGATCATCTTCTGGGAACATCCAACGTTAGATGGTTGGACTGTGACCAACAAGGGTTACAGCGGTTCACACGTTTATCCTCATGACAGTTAAGTCCATGAAGTTGCAGCATTGGAGTAATTAATGCTGAGGCCTCATTTGAAAGTTTGAGAGATGCAGAGGAAGACGAGTCTTTTAAATAAAATGCACAAATGAAGTGTTTTTGAAATCAGGACAGAAAAGAAGCCAAGGGCCACAGGGGAAATTCTGCAGCCAGAAAGCAAGCGCATCTGATTAAAAAAAACCTGGCAGATATGTAAAGAAATGCCTTTGATAAAGCAAGTGTTGGATTTAAGAAAACATATTGCTGTTTCGTGTCAGAAAATTCTCCATGGTGTCAAAATGAAGTCGTTTTCAGCTACAGCAATAAAAGAGAAATAAAAGAACGTGATGTTCCCAATATAAAACTCAGGACAGAGAGAAAAACGAAGTGCAGAGCAGCAGAGGGAGTCTGAGGACAGCTAAGGCTTCCAGGCAAATACTAGACTATTGGTTTAAATTTTTGATTTCCTTCTTGAGAAAGAATTGTGCTGGATGGGCTGGCTGCTACCTGCTTTAGCACAAATTAAGTTGTACAATTTATTATGACCTTTCCTTAATATTAGAGAATAGGTGTTTTAACTTTATTAACCATTTTTTCTCCCACATCTAGAAAAGCTCCGTCTCTAAGCAAAAAAAAAAAAAAATCTCTCATCACTCTTTCCACTTCTTATGCATCTTTCCCCTCTCCGTTGCAATGGTTGTGGGAACCTCTGGAGATATATATTTCTTTCTTCTATGCACATTGTCAGTTATGTATTATTCAAGGATAGCTACTGGTTTATGTGCTCCAAGTGAAATCAGCAGGCTTTGGAATGAATTGCATCACTAAATGATCATCTGGAGAGCTTTGATTCATCACAAGATTGCAGGAGGTGGTTTTGAGAAGTTCCCTTACTCAGTTAGAAAACTTTTAATGTAGAAAACTGGATTTGTCTGCCGTGGCTTACTTCCTAAAACTAAACTCCCCAGCAAAAGGAAATTATGTATCCATTGCTTATTTTGGGGATTTTTTTTTAATGTTCCAGTTTAGGAAATACCCCCAAAATACCCAATTGGCTTGACCTTGTTTAACTTCTAAACCCAAAGTCAGCCAGATCATGTCACTTGCTGAGATTGTAAATAGCAGAAACCATTGTTGGGGGAATCAGTTACAGTCTTTTGATTATTCACAGATTCGAAGAAGGTTGTGCTTACTTTGAAGGAATCAGTACTGTACTTTGTCTTCAAAAAGCCGTCTTGGACTCCAGTGGTACTGGAGAACTTTATTCCAATTTCCAATGTTTCCTCATTGGGGGAGGGAAGACACCTGGAAGAAGTTGTTTATCTTGAATCTTTTTATCAGGTTTATGGTACTGAGAAGCATTGATCATACTTCTCAATGACCATTGCAGGGATCCATTCTGGTTTCCTGGATCTCTCAGTGGCTTTCAGTACCATCAACTATGGATCCATCTGATCTTAGGGATTGGGATGGAAGAGTTGTTCTCTATTTTCAAGGTTGATTCCAGTCAGCATTGGTATAGTGGGGAGAGGTCTGGCTCCAGGCTCCTGGCCCTAGAGCTCTGCTGTTTCCTAACTCCCATTAACCATCGACATGAAACATGCCGGTGATAAACTGTTGTGCATGTCTGCTCCAGGCTTCTCAAGTCAGGATTCTTTCCTGGGATTCTGGAGGTTGTGGGTGGGGAAGGCCAAGAAAGGTTGTGTCTTAAAGACTCCCAAAGTTGGATTATTATTTTTTACCTTGGACTCTGGCTGGGATGGGATTCCTCCAAGATAGAGCTGGTGTACAATTTTAGGCTGTCTTGGACTCATGGTTCATATTTGAAAAAGAGGTGACAGCTGTGGCTAGGAAGGCCTTTTCACAAATTAATCTCACATATTAAGTGTGCCTATTCTTGGATCATGAACTGAACTAATGGTCACTCATCCTTCAGTAACCCCCTGGTTGGACTATTTCACTGTGCTTTTCATAGAGCTGCTCTTGAAGAGCAAGCAGTAGCTGCAGCTGGTCCAGAATGCAGCAGTGTGTGCAATTTTGGACAAACCATGGAATGTTCCTATAACACTCCAGTTCATGAGCTTTTCTGGCTCCCATCAGGCTTCTGCATGTGATTCAAGGTCTGGTTATCACTTATAAAGCCTTACAAGGCACAGGACCAATATGCTGACTCTGTAAACTGATTAGAGAGGGCTGTAAAGCACTGGGAACCAGTATATAAGTACCGTAAGTGCTATTGCTATCCTGGATTATTAATATGATACATGCCCCAGCAAAATTGCACATGGGCCATTGAAGCATGCCAGTTTTTCCTCTTTCTAACTCCAGCTAAAGAAGGGCACCGAGTGGGTCTTCCCTTGCCTCTTTGGTATGAGTAGCTAGGAGTTCCCATGGTCAACAAAAGCTTTGAAGAACTCACTCTTTTTTTTCAGCAGGTTAATGTAATTATTCCTACTTATGGAAATCAAACACAAATTTTTCATGTTCACTGTCCTAGGGGCACAGGAATCAACTTCTCCCTCTCTTATGTGGGTTGCAGGATATGTGTAGCTCAAGGAAACAGACACCCACTTGTGATATATTGAGGGGGGGGCAGGATTTTACTAAGATTCCAAGTACATAATACTCAACAGGAAAAATGGTTATTCCAGCCACCCTACTCCCAACATACTCCATTTCCCTCTCCCTTTTATTTAATTCAACTGAAATGACTTACAATCCTGGTTGGCAGCCACACTTCCTGTCAATTTCACCTTACATTACTCATTGTTGCACAGACAGATGCCAATAATACACAATCTTGCTTAAATTGGATTTTGTCTTGCACCCATTACTTGCTCCTGCAGAGTCAGTCAGCAAAACACAAACATTTACAGATTCACCCTCAATGACTCCTTGCTTCTCAATTTCTACTTTCTCTTTATTCCTGTAGAAGTAAATCACTTTATTCCTGTAGAATTAAATCGGGAGACACAAACTTTACCTACTATGCACTTCCGCAAAGTTCTGTGCTAACTTCCGCAGTCAGGATCTCTAAGGAGTTCTAGATAGGTGATGGGGGAGGGAGTCTACAACAGGCAGAGACACTTGTTGAGAGCTACAATCATAGATCCTATCCCTTCCCTTCTTCCCTGCCATAACAGACTGCCAATTATGCCAGTCTGTTATGGAAAAAGTATTGATCTACGGTACTAAAATATGAACTAAAGCAATGGATTTTGGAAATAAGGACACTATTAAAATCCTAACACTTTGGAAGATAGATTCAAGATTCAAAAAAATCTTCACACACTAGAGAAATGACCCTATCTAATAAGATGCAGTTCAGTGGTGAATAAAGGTTCTACTTAGGCAGGAAAAACAAAATGTACAGGTATAGAATAGGCAGTACTTGGCTGAACAACAATAACTGTAAGGCGGATCTAGATGCCTTAGCAGATCACCACTTAAGTATGCTGCAGCTGCCATAGCTGACTTTCAATACCTGAGGGCCAATCACAGAGATGAGGGATTGACCTATTCTCCAAAGGACCTGAGGGCAGGAAGAAAAGCAATGGGTGGAAGCTTGTCAGAGGAACATCTGAGCTCTGGTGACACAGTGGTTAGAATGCAGTACTGCAGTACTACAGGCTACTTCTGCAGTACTGCATTCAATTGCCTGCAATTTGGCAGTCTGAATCTCACCAGGCTCAAGGTAGACTCAGCCTTCCATCCTTCTGAGGTGGGTAAAATGAGGACCCAGATTGTTGGGGGAAATATGCTGACCCTGTAAACCGCTTACAGAGGGCCATAGAAGCACTATGAAGTGGTATATAAGTCTAAGTGCTATTGCTATCCTTCCTGGAACTGAGGAGACATTTCCTGACATTGAGAACAATTAACCAACAGAACAGCTTACTTCCAGAGTTGTGGCTGCTCCACTGCTGAAGGTATTCAAGAAAAGATTGGGCATTCATTTGTCCAGGATAGTATAAGAATTCCTGCTCTAGGCAGGGGATTGAACTAGAAAACCTCCAAGTCTCTTCCAGCCCTATAATTCTAAGATTCTATGATCCAATAATATGAACAATGTCACCTTGTGGCAAAAAACAAAAAACAAACAAACAAACAAACAAACAATAAATAAATAAATAAACAAACAAACAAATAACTGTATTTATAAATTTTATTGGTCACCCATCTTACCACAGGGTAACTCTCATCACTGGTCTCTCAGTTGAGACAGATGGAGCCCAGACAATAGACTGGCAAAAGATTTTATAAGGGATAGAAAAGATAAACCCTTACAGGATGATATGAACAAGATCAATGTTGGTCTTTGGGGAACTTGAGAATAATTCATATTTACCTCTCCTTATCAGCTTATCTATCCAGTTTCCATTTGTTTTGTCAACCACTCTCCTTGCAAGTTGTTGCATGAAACCATAAAAACTGCCTTTCCTCTTTACCGTTACCACGACTGTACCTGGTAAGCACAACAATCCATGCATTTTGGCCCTGAAATCATGCAGTCAATATTAAAGTAAGCAATCCCTGAGCTATTTATAGGCTGGCTAAATTGCAATCCCATCCTCATTTGCTTGTGAGTGACATCTCTGAACATCATTTTTCTTGGATTAGAATTTCCCTAGCAGTAAACCCTAGAAATCCTGAGGACTTCAAATTGTTTTTCAGCTCCTATGCATGGTGACAGTGCTAGTGGATGAATAACTGTTGGGAAAAGATTTGCTACTCTTACAAAGAAAGGATTAAGGAAGAAAGGCTTTGCCTGGAGGCCTGGTACAGTTTCTATTACTAAATTATACACAGAAGTCACTAAAAAAACATACATATCCACATAGCAGATATAATTCTGCCATCAGTTATATATACACACAAAAATGGCATTTCCTTCTGTTTACATATATGTGTACATTCTTAGGACTTTATGTTAACAGAGTGCAAATTTGTCTGTATTCATAACATGGGGCTTTCCTTTCTTTACTTTGATTCTGATCAGGAACAGATACATCACCAAAATTCCCAGGGTTTGCTAACAGGAGGGTGAATGTATCTATCCCATTACTGAAGTCCTACCAAATTATTTTACCTCTTGGATTTAAGGCAAGACGTATTGGTGTATTGTGTGAATCCAGTTACTGTGGTATAGGAATCATGGTTTATGGCCTAGCATCTTTTATAAGCCCAGCCAGTTGTGTTTCATTTAATAAGAGATAGTAAAACAAACTAGGGTTTAGCATAATAAATAAACCCAATCACCGTGTCATGGACGGGATGAAACTTGGGTTGGAAATGAAGAACAGATGCATTCCAGATTCTGTGGGGAACTTCTTGTTTTCAGGGCTCAAAGGGAGAAAGGAAACTTATATCTGTCTTTGAAATCAATCTATGGCAGCAGCAGGAAAGAGGGCATTTGGAGCCAGACACATATGCCACAAAAGTCAATCGCAGCTCTGGCTGATGTTCTCCAGGAAGAGGGTTTGGCTCTGACAATCTTACCGGCAAGTAAGTCAAATGGGAGCCTCAAGCCACACAGGGGGGCTGTTGCCAATCTGAAGAGCAAGCTGCCAGGGCACTTTGCCCTCCTGTGGAGCGAGCCGCCTGCCTCTCACTGCTGCCAGGCAAAAAGAAATACAAAACACCCCAACGCATGGCTGATGTTTTCAGTGCAGCTGTGCTTGGCTTATGTTTGACAAGGGCCTCCCTTCCACGGAGGCTGAGAAACCATAAATATTTTCAATGAGTGTTTCTGATTAATGTTGGAAAGCATCTGTGGATTTGCCAATTCCTTTTGTTGGTTTAATTTCAATGCTAATAAAAGGGAAGTGCCTTTTAATGTGATAGCAAGCAGCTATAAGCAACAAACTTTGCACTCGCCCCTTGATTTCTCATTTATCCTTAGTTACTCTGTTTTAAAATTAATCTACATCAGATTTCTAACACCTTTGTCAAGAAATCCTCCATGCTCAGTCCAACTCTCTTGCAGGCCAGATTAGTTTACCTCAACCCTTTTCCCACTGACCCTGCAAAGAGGTGGCCTAGGACTGAGATATAATTCAGTTTGCAGCTGCCTGCTCTATTTCAAGGAAACCCCAATAGAATAGAATAGAATAGAATAGAATAGAATAGAATAGAATAGAATAGAATAGAATAGAATAGAATAGAATAG
>JANHFT010008482.1:39340-52407 GCA_032467955.1 Pseudoxenodon macrops
AGGAGAGAAGCAACTTAGAACTAAGGAGAAATTTCCTGACAGTTAGAAGAATTAATCAGTGGAACAACTTGCCTCCAGAAGTTCTGAATGCTCCAACACTGGAAGTTTTAAAGAAGATTTTGGATAACCATTTATCTGAAGCCTAAGCAGGGGGCTGGACTAGAAGACCTCCAAGATCCCTTCCAACTCTGTTATTCTATTCTATTCAATGCTTTTTGTTTTGCCAGCAGAGCTTCTCCAACTCTCAGTAACCCCTTTATGAAATGGGGCCATAATATCCAGCCTTGTGGATAAGGTGACAGTGGTTGCACAATTGCATTTCTACACACCCAGAGCCCTTTGGACAGTAATCAGTAAGCCCAATTTGCCTGGGGGGAGGGGGAGATATCTGCAGGAGCAGCCCAAGAGCTTGTATTGCCTGCCTGTCACTTCTAGGCCAGCTGCAACCGCTCAGCCTTATTGGCTCGTGGGACAAGGGAAAAGTCCGACAGGCAGTTCCTTGTGCCAAGGCAACCCTGTGGCTTCTGGCCAAGACCGAGGAGGAAGAAAGCCTCTCCAGCCGGGAGCAAAGAAGTGCTGCAAATCCTTCCTGGTAGCAAGCAGGCAGAGCGAAATTTTCTCTGTCATTCGGCCGAAGACTGAAGTCAGCAGAACAGAAGAGCAAATAGAAACTGACTTTCCTTTAAAAATAAAAATAAAAGCAGTTTGAAAGCCAGACTGACTGGAGGACTGAGTCCGATTGGAGGGCTTTATATGCTGTAGCCAAAAGAAAAAGAAAGAAAAAAGGCAGAGAAAGAGAAGGAGAAACGGCGGCAGTGATTTAAGCCTGGAAAAAAAAAAGAAGCGAGGACACCGTTTAATATCGATGGATTAGTGGCTTGTTTTGTTTCCAGGAGCCGAGTTTGCCCAGCGCCTTCCGGCTGATTATTAAATGACAAGTCGAGCGAGTCGGAGGAAGTGCTTGCGCTGTGCCTTTAAGAGAGTCTTGCGGGGGAATTGGGTTTCTCAGTAGTCCTGCACGTGGCGGAATTTATTTTTGGGTTTGGGGGGGGGGAAATGGAATAGGGTGGTGGTGGTGCTAGTGGAGGAAGAGAAGTTGCGTTCCGATATTTTTTTCTTCTTCTTTTTCTGGGTCATGCTTTTGGCATCTCTCTGTTTTCGCTCATTTTCTTTCGATGGTACAAAACTGGGAGCAGAAACGTCTGATCCGCGCACGGAAATGTGGTAATCCGGAGGCCCTCGCGATTGCAACCCATTGAGGCAAATTCGGCTGGGCGACGTTTTGTTTGGCTCGGGTTTTGACGAAGAGGCAAAAAAAAAAGAAAAAAAGGCGGCAGCAGGGAAAGTAATTAAATACACTTCGGGACGCGTGGATGCTAAATCTATTTCCCAGTCATGGACAGGGACCGGATTACAGGTGAGTGGCTGGAATAGTTTGGCTATGGCTATGTAGACGTGGTGCCTCCTCATGCTTTCTCCCCCTTCTCCCCCATTCACCCCCTCCTGTGGTTTTGGTTGTACTGGGGGAAAAAAATCTCAGCACAACTCTTGTGGCATTTGGGTAGTCCCGGATGACCTTGGTTTAGCTCTACTGTCATTTTCCTCTCCTGAATAGTCTCAAAGTAGATGGTGCTGCAGGAGTCCCATCAAGGGTCAAAGCGGTGTTGGGTTTCTGGATCTCATTGGTGCTTCCTTCAGGGTTGTTTTTTTTGTGGGAGGGGAGAGGGGGCTTTTCCCTTCTGCCAGAGAAACGAATGGACCTTTTGGGACCTGAACTTTGACAGTTTGCAGGTGGGGTGTGTGTGTGTGTGTGTGTGTGTGGAATTTGGGAGTGGGAGGAGTGGGGAAGCCTATCCCAGCTGGTGGCTCAAGGATGGCTTTATGTCCTGGAAGTTGGCTGCTTGCTTTGTTTGCCTGTGTGTTGTGGTTTAGCGCTGGCTTTCATGCCAAAACTTGTGTGAAAGGCAGAAGCTCTCCCGCCTACTCCTTTGTCCTCTGGAGATGTTTATATTGCTGCAGGGAGGATTGGCTGATAAACAAGAGGGGCATGGTTGCTAGGGGAGAGTATCCTGGATATATGCATGTTCCCTGGGTAGGAAACATTACACTGGAAGGTTGCTGCCCTTGGGCCCTGTATTGCATCATCAAGTATATTTGACATGGTGCTTTTCTGCTAATGGCGTGTGCCTGAGAAACCACCGTTCTCCACAGAGGTCCACTTGCTCTGAGACAAGGTGTAAATTGATTGCTAAGTAAAAGAAGAACCTCACAATGGGCCCACTGTGTACCTGTCACCACTATAGACACAATAACCAGCTATTGACTCTCCCTGAGAGCCTCGAAGCTACTTTGTTCGTTATTTTTCAGCCCCGGACTGATGGCAGGTTTATGAGACATCTGTTTTTGCAATACTTTTTAGCGGTTGGTATCTTTGAAAGAATCTCTGAGCTGGTCTCTTGAGGTCTTAAAAATACCTTACCTGTAAACAACAGAGTTAATGGAAGGAGTTCATGTGACACAGCAGATAACAACAGGGATGTTTTGTCACTCACATCTCATTATTTCCCTGCATTCACCAAGTAGCCTTAGGTGTGATTCCCTCCTGTTCCACCAGCTCTATCTAGAGAATAGAATCTGGGACTGTAATCAATATTCAACATGTCTGAGCCCATATCAGGGTCTACACCTCAAGGGAGAGTCTTCTGCTGGTCCCTCAGTCATTAAATAACACAACCATTGTGGGAGGGGGGAGGGAACAGCAGTAGGAGAGTTAGCAAGGAAACAAGCAAAAAATGACTACAACAGCCTTGAATTCTGCCACTTAATGCTGTTGAGGAAAGCTCCTGCTATGTTCTTCCGGATGAAGAAGCTACAATGATTTGTAGTCAACCTACTTTTGAGATGTATTCGATGGCAGGGTTCTGTCTCCCTCCAATTTTCAAAACCTGTCTTTTTTTCCCTGGCATGGGTGAAAACACTAGCTGGGAAGCCATTCAGCTCTCCTGGGCGTTGCTAACTTTGTTGGGTATTCACACTGGAAGCAAAACCACATGTTCTAGAGGAAACCACCAAGCAAGGGTGGAGTGCAACAGTGGCAAAGGAAAAGTGAACTCAGCGCTGGTCTAATCTGGGCTCTGTGGAAGAAGAACAAAGTTTGACTTGCACATTTACCATACGTGGCTAAGCAGGCTTATTGCTTAAGGGAACAATACTTTTCTTTCTGATTTAGGCAGCAGTAATACATCCTATAAATCCTCTTCCATTCTCCAATGTCTAATATGTGTTGGACTACAACTCCCAAAATTCCCAGCTAGCATATCAGACTGAGAAAAAAAACACCTAAATTGATTATCTACCATCCATAACCTTTCTCCCTCTTTCAAAGTACTAGGGAGAATTAAGTAGTCCTGTGTGGCAAATATATCTCATTTTAAATATCCTTATTTGTATTTTTTTCTTTCTGTTTGGTTTTATCTCCAGGAAGGGGTTATAAATCCTGCTCTGCCAGTTTGCAAAAATGTAAAATTGTACAAAGTATAAATAAGGTTGTAATCATGAATGTTTCATCATTAGCAATAGCCCTAGACTTATATACCGCTCCATAGTGCTTTACAGCCCTCTCTAAGCGGTTTACAGAATCAGCATATTGCCCCCAACAATCTGGGTCCTCATTTTACCAAAGGACGGAAGGCTGAGTTAACCTTGAACCGGTCAGGATTGAACTCCTGGAGTGAGCAGTGAGTTAGCCCTGCAGTGCTGCATTCTAACCACTGTGCCACCAAGGCTCTTCATTATGACCCAAAAGGAGCAGAAAAGGAACTTGATGAGGTCTGTATCAAGGGGAAATGGCAGACACTGGGTCAGATAATTATTGGTTTTCTATTGAAATGCACTCCGCAAATGGAGTTGTTTGATAAAAATACAAGGATCTGCAATAGATAGCATTTGTTTGTATGACCTTCAATGACTGGCGCCTGCTTTAATTTTTAAATGCCTTTGTGTTGATCAGATTCCATTGAAACAATAGTGCAGATGTTTCTATACCTAACCGTCCATTCCATGTTTGGAAAATATCTTGAAAAATAAAAAGCATCGTCAGTCATAGCTGCCCTCCCCAAAAAAATCAAGGTACTGAGCTTGGAGATGTTTGCTATCCTTTCATTAGCTGTTACTGTGCACTTCCTATTAGGAACCCTATTCGTATTCTTCTTCGTGCTTGTCTGTCAGGACTGAATCATGGATGGGATAAACAAGGAATGAGGAGATATGGAATGAGTCAGTAATCAGTAATCTTTAGTAATCTGAAGAGTAAATTAGCAATAGCAGACAGGATAGGAAGTCTGAACTGGGACTAATGACAAATCAGGAGGTCTGAATAATGATTCAGCTTTGGTTCTAAAAATATGCTTTGGAACCGAAGGAGCATACACACTTTAAAGCAAAAACCTCTTCTCTCAGGATCACGTGACAGTTGCATTAGGTACCAAAGCAAATCTGGGCAAAAGATGTGGCTAATTTAAGTGTAGATGCCTCGTTTTCTTTAAGGCACATGCCAGAGCACCTATTTGTCCTATATACAGTCCTGTGAATCGCTAATGCTAATGAAAGCGTAGTTGATGTAGGAATGTTTCAGACTTTGGGATATTACATAATTATATTACCTAATTTATATTAAAACTGAATATATCTTTTTCTGTTCAATAAAATCTGATGACTAATATGGATAGTCAGAATCAGTCCAGGAAAGGCGTAGAAATATTTCAACCAAAAAGTTCAGTTCACTGGTTCACCACACAGAGGAGCTGTATAAATGATGCACCAGCTCATCGTACTGTGATAGTAATCTCCAAAGACATTGTGAAATATTTAACAAATCATGAAGTCTTCACTCACTCATTCTTTTGCTTAGATGAACACTCAAGATGGCTAACCGAACTTAATGTAATACAAATGAAAATAAATGCCATTAATAGTGTGGTCAAGTAATTGTTCAAATCCTGCTGGAAAAAAAAGAAATATTTACAGATTTTTGAAATGCTTAGAGAATTGGTCCTCTAATAGCTTTTCCTAGCCAGAAAGAAGATCACATTCTCCTAGTGTCAGATCAAAGACCTTTGACAGCAGAAGTATGTTCAAAAGAGAATCTCCTTAATTACTGGGTAGATCCATATCAGGAATCAATTAAAAAGTCTGCTCAGTAAAGAACTAAGTATTTCAGTACAGTCGTCATGTCATTCTTTTAATTTGTAAGCAAGTTGAAGTTGTAGCAGGGGAGAGTTAATGCAATTGCATCTCATGTCCCCTTTGTAGCCATTTCTGGATTTTTGAAACTTTGGCCATGATGACTCATGCCCCTTTCAATATATCACTTCACTCTACATGGGGTGAATACTCTACATGTCTCCAAAGACCTTGACATCATACAGAAGCTTCAACTGGCACAAGTAGCCCATATGGTTATGGATAGATCCAAAATTTAACAGGTAACTTGCCACTTTGGGAACTACATTGGTTGCAGTGCAATTTAAGATGCTGGCTGTCACTCCTAAAGCTCTTAGTGGCTTAGGACATATATATACCTATCCTTCTCCATATTAAAATTGACTACCCATGGAGATCAGGAAGGATTGCTGAGGGTCCATTTAAAATAATGGCATTGTGATCTGGGGAGTAAGCCTACTTGATGATGGACTTCCATTTATGGAACAGCTTACTTCTGGACATGTTTTTTACATTATTATTAAGCTTTCAAAGGACTGTAAAGACTTAACCCTTCAGGAATGATTTTGGAGATGTGGACATTTAGTTTACCCATTGAGTGAAATTGTCATGGTAGATTGCTTGGTTTCATATGTTAAATTATTTATTTTATTTATATTGCTGCCTATTAATGCTTTATTTTAGTGTTTAGTAGCAATAAATAAATAATTTTGTACAATTTCCCACTCAATGTATATATATTTTTTACAAGTTAACCCCATATAGAGCATATTACATAAGGGAAGTCAGGATGTAGCCAAGACATAAATCACTATCACCAACTATTCATTTGGGGAGGGTCACAGCTGGCACACCAGCCTCTATTATTTTACTCAATTTGCCCGTCTAAAACCAGTGACTCTGGGTGACGAACAATCATAAAACAAAGCATTAAAATACAATACAAAAAGAAAAAAGAAATTAAATAGCAGCCAAGAGATATTATAATACGTCAGTCTCAACATAGCTGAGCTACTCTCTCCACAACTTCTACTTGCAAATCCAGTACTATCTGAGAATCAAGGAACTGCCAGTTTGTCAATTGCTCTTTTAAGGGAAGTGCAGTCTTGTGCAACTAGTACACAAGCACAAACCTGTAAGAGAGAGATTCAGTGTCTCCCTGTTTTATTTAGTATGGTTATTTGAGACTGAGATGTAGTTTTGGCTATTGACATATAGAAAACAGTGTTAACTCCATGGCGGCTTTGACTTTTTTTCACTCTGAATGAGAGAAATAGTAAGTGACCAAAGCAAATTGCAAATGAAGTGTGACCTTGCTGGCCATAAAATGGTCCAGGTGTGGGCAATTTGGCTCCATCCAAAGATCAATCTTGCATTGCAACGGCTTTATCATATGTGTGCTCTGATTCTTAAGAGCAAACCAGTGCCGATTGAAGTAAATATCAGAGACACATTGCAAACGTTCCTTGGAAAAATAAAACCAACTGTTTGTTGTTTCTCTACAAGCACAAATTTGGCATGTTAGACCTTAGCTGAAAAGTCTAGATGTACCTAGGTTAGGAGTCTTTCTTGACATTTCTATACTGAAGCTTAGCTATAAATGCCTGGATTAAATATATCTACATGAGCCTAGCCAATCCTGATTCTTCCACAAAGTCCATCGTTCCCGAATAGTGTTATGCTGTTTAGGGGTGATGGGTCTAATGTTACCACACTGACATGCTGAAGACCAGGTCATTAGTTTTTCATTGTAGTTATTCTCCAAGATTTCACACAGGCGTTTCCTGCTGTGTCTAAAGGTAGCAATAGCACTTAGATTTATATACCACTTCATGGTGCTTTACAGCCCTCTCTGAGCAGTTTACAAATGTCAGCATACTACCCCAACTATCTGGGTCCTTTTTTAATTGACTTTGGAAGAATGGAAGATTGAGTCAACTTTGAGCCCATCAGGATCAAACACCTGGCTGTGGGCAGAATTAGCCTGCAATATTGCCTTTCTAACCACTGTGCCACCATGGCACACCTTCCTCACCACATATTTTACTACCAAGTTTCACTCATTCCATATTGGATTGTGGCTTAAAAAACAAAGTATGCTTGAGTGATTTAATAGAATAACAAAGTTGGAAGGGACCTTGGAGGTCTTCTAGTCTAATCTTCTGCTCAAACAGGAAACCCTATACCATCTATAATTTCTTTGGACGTTTGTATGATCCTCTGTTTTAGTTACCTTGAGAGAGTGCCCTACAGATCACTGGAGAGGCACTTTCATTTTATATGCTTTGCTGTATAAAAGCATCTAAGCAAATGCTTTCCATTTGCTTTTTTAAAGACTCTATGGCCTTTGGGATGGTGAGCTTGGAAAGGACAAACCCAGATCGGAAGCAAACCAGAGACTTGGTCTCCCTGTGAAATTTCAGAGACGGGGGACAAATTAAGGCATATGGTGTGCTACAGAGCTACTGTGATGTATTTTTGACTTTCTCATTTTCAAACTCTTCCTCTCTTGGTCTGAACCACTACAAAGCATTCCTCAGTACCTACTCCTGAGTCACACAATGGAGCAAACATGTCCTGTCTACATCAGGGTTGCCAGAGAACCTTCATTTTAAAGATTTTACTACTATTCCCCAATGTCATGGCTCTGAAGAACCTAATGGGTATTTACCTATTTTCACAAGAACCACCAGCTCCCTAGGGCTTGAGAAGTGGCGTAACAGAGTGACTAAAACATTGGCTAAAATGTTGGGCTTGGAGTCTTAGAACTTTTAGAACTTAATACCGTGTTTCCATTTTGACAACCGAAATAAGCGCTTGGTCTTATTTTCGGGGAGGTCTTATTATTTTTGAGGTGCAGGAGGTGGTTAACGTGGTCACCTCATGGCTGCTGCTGTGTTTTGGGGAGGGCTTATTTTCAGGGGATGGCTTATTTTAGCACATGTGCCAAAAACCTGATTGGACTTTTTATCCAGGGATGTCTTAGTTTCAGGGAAACAGGGTACTGGATACTCTTCTATGATGTGAAGAATTTCTAATGATTGCAGGCTAGTATATGCCAGGATTTCTTTTTTTTAATTCAGAAATGTTAAGGTTAATAATACAATTGGGGTTTATTTAATAAGCAGCGGTTTAGTGCAAGCCACTAGAATAACTTGCAGCACCTTTGCCAACAACTCTCTAGTTCTACTCAGCTTCTCCCTAGGAAGAGCTCTTGTGTGAAAGTTGAGCTGTTTGGCTTTGCCCCCTGACCTCTATGGTTTCAGCAGAATCTTTGAAAGTAATTCTTACGCCTATTCAGCTCTGCAGGGGTATATCCATTTGATATTGATCTTAAGCATGGAGGAGTGCACCTTCCGTAGAACAGTCGGTATTCAGACAGCTGTATTTGCACTGAATGGATGGATGGATGGAAATTGGAGGATAGGACTCCTGGGAAAAATCTGGTCCCTGGAATTCAATATACATGTGGAATTAATGTGTGGAAAAGTCTAATTCTACTTCTGATTGTGTGAACCATTCTGAAAATTCAAAGTTATTCAAGTGTATTGTTATATTACAGTTTCAAAGTTTTTTTAATCTGGAGAATATGCTTCTTCCTCTCGCCCTTTGCTTTGTAGAGAAAAAAAACACACAGGTAAAGCATTATGTTTTAAAGGGTTTATGGTTCATCAAGTTTGGCCTGTTCCTTATTTGTGATATTATAGGTTCTTAGTACTTGTGAATTGCTTTTCTGTAAAAGCACATAATTTTGTGGTAAGGTATAGGCTGATTCATCGAGACTTTTTAAAAATATGGCAGGACATGAGTGATTGCATTATGTCTTGCAGCTAGATGTGGTTGATGACCCATAATGCAGTTGCATAGATGAGATAATCTAATGACCAGTTCATTGGGCACGACAGTTGCTGTGAGGACATTTCAGTCTGCGTTTTGGAACTAAAGGGGTTGCGTGAAAATATTTTATGTAGTGAAAAGAATGTGAGCTTAGATTTTCGAAAAACTAATTTCTAATACCATTAAATAATCCCGTGTAATTGCAAAAGATGTGCCATCTAAGACTTCTCCTCCTTCCTATGCAGTGGAGAGGCAAAGCTAAAAGGTAACTATTACAAGACTGAAGATAGAAATGCCATTGCTGGAAATATAAAAGTGCCATGGAAGGGCTTTGTGGGAAAATATCAGCATTTTGGAAAACCACAGAATTTCCAGGCCTTCACCCATTGAGACTTGGATTTCCATCATCCCCCCCAATATCTTCTATGCTGCATGTTCCACATGATTTTAGGAACAAGCATGCTGCCATAAAACCAAATATATTCTTTATTTCCAAGAATGACCCTGAGCCTGGCAGTTATCTGCAGATATGCTTCTGTAGAAAAAGATTGGTGCTACCTATGGTAGACCACAGATATACTAACTTCTAATTTCTCACTAAAGAAGTCCCAACAGGACTCGCTTATAGCCCTTTCCTACCACCGAAATGAAGTTTTCTCCACACATTTTTGAGTCAACAGAAAAATATACTGGCATTAAATTGGTGAGCCTCGTTGATGATTCCCTACCCTGCCTATATCTGCTTCAGATCTTTGCAGTTGTCTGTCTTCCTTCCAAAGCAGCAAATCTTAACAAATTTTATGCCCCAGATGGTTGCTCTCGCACAACATTGGAATAAGGGAAGAAAGTACCTTAAAGGATCTTTCCCCATTTGAACTTTAACCATGGAACAAATGGGCCTGGCAGCAATTGTTTTTCCCTATCATATCCCCATGGTGTCATCTTCACTTGATCTCCAACCCATGAGCAAGACAAGCTTAAATAGAACTTACCTCTTCCAGGGTTAAAGTTGCATTTACTCCCTTATTCTGGACAGATGGCAATTAAACTTCACAATAATAGGGAATAATTCAGAGGTGGATTACTGCTGGTTTGGACTGGTTCGGTAGAACCGGTAGCGGGAATTTCCCCCCACCCACCGAACCGGCAGCAACAGCCAGCTGGACATGCCCCCGAACTGGTGTTCTGGCCAAAAATCGGTGTTCCGGCTGAAAATCAGCCAAAAAACAACCCCTACGCAAAACCTTCTGCGCATCCCAGAAGTAATGAGGATGCGTGCATGTGCATTTCCGGCACAACTCCGAACCGGTAGGGAAGGGAAGTAGAACCCACCCCTGGAATAATTACCATATCCTTGCAATTACACATTCCCTTTTCATCAAACAGTTGGGCCCTGGAGTTTGTAAAAATAAATGTTTCTGCAGAAACAGGCTTCTCTTTTTTGTGCCAACTGGACAAGCTGTGGTCATGGGAGACTTTCCATACACAGTAAGTTCTTAAGTATGTGTTGCCCTTTTGTACTGAATGCACCGCTAATACAGAAAGCCCATGCGATTGTAACTATGTCTGGAAGGGAGGGAGTGAAAGAGGCATCCAAGCTATAGTGTGCTCTCCATCCTGAGCACATCACATCTGTCAAAGCTTAAATCCTTCTGTGCTGGAGCCCCAGAATATTGAGCCAATTTGGCTCCAACTCGGACGTAGTAGCTGCCAAAGCTGAACCACAGACCTGGTGGGGATTTTTCCACACTTGGAATTGTTAGGCAAAATGAGAGAACTTCTCCCAGTAGCAGCAACTGCGGCAACTCACTGGAGCTACCTAGCCACTCTGCTCCCTTTGAAGAAAAACTTAACACTGCATAGTTTTCCTAGGCCACTTGGCTTGACAGTTTCTTAGGGGATGGAGAATTTTATCCCATGCCCAAGGCTGAAGTAAATTTAATCCAGTTGTCTCATTCAAATGGAATGGAAGGAGAGACTATTCCCCTTTTTTCTTCAGGAACTACTATAATGCCCTAGATTAGCCTTTCAGTGCTTGCCTGCATGCTTACTCCTCTTTGGAGATGGCTCTCATTTCAAAAGATGAACCTAAGCACAATAATATTTAGAGAAAACTCCACTGAAATAGGACTCTATCACTACAATGATCATATGAATCTCTCTTAGATTTGTCCACTTCTCAGGTTTATCCACCTTAAGAGTTTTTAGGATCAGCTGTTTGATACAAGTAGTCCTCAACTTACGACCACAATCGAGCCCAACATTTCTGTTGCTAAGGGAGACATTTGTTAAGTGAGTTTTGCTCCATTTTATGACCTTCCTTGCCACAGTTCTTAAGTGAGTCACTGCAGTTGTTAAGTTAGTAACACGGTTGCTAAGTGAATCTGGCTTCCCCATTGATTTTGCTGATCAGGAATTGACGAAAATTGATCACATGACCCCGGGACATTGCAACCATCATAAATATGAGTCAGTTACTAAGCGTCTAAATTTTGATCACACAATCATTGGGATGTCACTTTTTCCAATGCTGTTAACTTTGAACATTCACTAAATGAACTGTTGTAAGTCAAGGACTAGCCCTATTTCTCTCCTATCCACCTCCCAATAGGGAACATCTAGGTTTCCTCATTTTATGCACATTATCAGTGGAAGATTTATCTTGTTGGACTTGTGATCTTTTTGTAACCAATTAAGGGCAAAGTCAACCTAATTGTGGTAAATAAACAACCCTGGTTAATTGCCTCCTGACCTGTACGCAGTTTATGGCTCCCATTGTATCCCAGATTCAAATTTACTATTTGCTTGAGCAGTGGTTAGTGCAGAGAGATTTGTGTCTGACACCGCTGTAGCTATCTTTGATAAAGGCAACCTTAGTCACAAATTGATAATCTGAATCACAAAAGCAAAGAAATATGTTTTGTCCTGATAATGCTTCCCTTACATATTACTTGATAACCCACTTGTCAGGACAGGGTGGAAGGGAAGTAAGAGAAGGCATTTTTGTTTTGCTTTAAAAAAAACTGCTGCTGATGCCGTCAGATTCTGCTTGTATTGTTTCATTCTGTTTAAGAGCTGCAATCTTAGCCTATTATCTTTTTGGCCTTTTACCTGGATAAGCAAGCCTCATTGAATTTAACTGGACTCGCAGCTAGGTAAGTATGTATAGAATTGCAATCTATCTAACAACTCTCTAGGGGAATAAAAAACAACAACCTTCCATAGATGGTTTTGTCTTGGCCAGAAAGAAAATGAGGAGAGATTGGAAGAAGTTGCATAATTAATAGGGCAGGTTATTGCTTAATTATCTGCAAGAGCAAGTATAACTTGCTTTCCTAAGAATATACTGCACAGGGTTTAATATACAGATAACTCATTTCTCAGAAGCCATGCCAAGTCTAATCCCCTTTGCATCCTTTGCTTAGTAGAATAGAGGAAAATGATGTGTAACTAGCCTTCTTATTGATGTTGGAAACGTCTTTTACGAAAGGGAGCAATGGTTTTCTTAACTTTGCCCTCCCCCCCCTCAACCGTGGAATATACGGTAACCCTTGCAACCTTTACTAGAAATGAACAGTTAAAGGTATCCCATCTTGGTGTATGAAGAAGGCTGTAAGCATGAGAAATAATTATTTTTATTTCATTTATTAAATTTGAATGCTGTCCATCCGCCTTATAAGGTGAGTTATTTGAAGGCTTGTTTGGTTGTACTTTTAAAGGTACCATGAGAGCTTGAAGAACAAGCAAGTACTGACGTTGGGGAGGGAAGAACTGTGTGTGTGTGTGAATAGTGAATAATATTTGGCACATGTCCCTTTTCCCTATTCTGACATGTTGACTTACATGTTTAATAATCATTCGAGACAATGATGAAACTGCATACAGACGGGAGATTGAACAACTAGCATTGTGGTGTGACCGGAACAATCTGGAACTCAAAACTGTAGAAATGGTGGTAGACTTTAGGAGAAACCCTCCCATAATTCCACCACTTACAATACTAGACAACA
>JANHFT010008482.1:95941-106998 GCA_032467955.1 Pseudoxenodon macrops
TATTAAGACTGTCACACTTTAGCTGTTCAATGGCCCTTATGTGGTAATATCTTGTTATTGAATAGCTGTTGCAGAGGTGGGTTCCTACCAGTTCTATCTGGTTCTATAGAACCGGTAGTAACTCCATGGTGATGTCACGGAGCCAGTTCTATCGGTGTCTCCATGGATGCCGCCATCTTGGATTTTTCTTCTGGCGTGCGCAGAAGCTAGTTTTTTATTGCTATACATGTGTGCGCGCGCGCTTCATGCATGCACACGCAGCGCAAACCTGAGCGAACCAGCAGCAAACATATTGACAACCCACCCCTGAGCTGTTGCCTATTAGATTAGGTTGAACTATTATTCTCAATCCAGGATCTTTAGTGCTGGACTCTGTCATCCTCAACCATTAAACCTGATGAAAATGCTTAGTTGGAGTAATTAATAGTCCAGCACATTTGTAGATCCAGGAATCGAGGAAGGCTAATTTGGCCTCTCCTTTGCCAACTTGGATTTACAAGAATGGGCATCTCTCTTTTCCTCCAACTTTCTGCAGTCATAGGACATGGCAAGGCTTTGAAGGCATTTCCTTTCACATTAGCTCAGCTTTTCCTTGTTCTGGTATTCACAAGCTCTGGAGTGTTAGATTGGCTGGATGCAACAGTAAAGAAATAAAAGCTCCTGATGCGAAAGCCGTTGCCACACACCACACCAGAATGCTGTTCTTTTCTGTTCTAGTCATGCCCTGAACTGAAATTCAATCTCTGCAACTGGTTTAGCTTGAAGAGATATTGTATATTGTTAAGTGTTTGGGACGTGCATAGAGATTCCAGGAACTTTGTTCATGTTCCATAAAAAGTAACAGATGCTCATTTCACATATTTCATTGCTGAAGGATCCTTATGTTTTTGAAAAATATGCCAGACTTCTCCATCCTCACTTCCCTTACTCCCCCTGAGTAGCAGCATAGCAACTTTGTAAGCCACCCAGAATCATTGATTGAGATGGACAGTAAGTAATTAAGTAAGTAAGTAAATAAATATTTATTTATTTAGAAGAATGCACATCTTTCTGTCCTCTTTCTCCTTAAAGTCATAGGCTGTGGTTTTCCTGGACCAAAATCCATGATTGTCTGTTAATTGACTCTTCAATATAAATACAATAAAATCATATTAGTCCCAGTTGGGTGCTTGGGAATGACAGGCTGTAGAAAAAAATGTGTACTAGACCCTAAATGTCCAAGTAAACAGTTTATAATGGATTAAGTATATTAATATTTTGCTTTTCTTCCATGATGGTATTTGAGGTAGTGTAAGCAAGGTCTAAATGTAGGTCTACTTACATATTAATAGCAAAGTTGGAGAAGATGTCTAGGGAAAATTGGGTTGCTTAATATATATTTTTATCCAGGATGTGTATGAGTTTCCTTATTACTTTTAATATATATTGCACCATCCTGTTGATGAAGGAGAACCAATTTATGAAGACTATTAATCCAGGCAAATCTTGTTGACACACACAGATATATAATTAGAACACTGAACTGATATAGGTAGAAATATTCTATATAGTAAATATAATGCCATATTATTTATTAAGAATTGCGAGATGGAGGGATTTTCAATCCAAGGTTTATGCCACAGTCACTCCTTTGATCCAAGGTTACAAGATGTGAAGTGAGGGTTTCTGATAGCCAGCATCTACTTTGAGAGTGTCTGAGAAATTGCTGGTCAGCATAGCTCAGCTGGATTTGTTACAATGCTCATTTTCTGATGGTGCCCCAGAAAGCAGTCAACTTGAATAACAGTTTAATGTAATTAGGTGAATAAAATCCAAATTAAATGTAGCCACTTCAGCTTCATAGTTTCTGTGCAGATGAAGATCAGAAATGGAGAGAGAGAGAAAAACACCAGGGTAATAAAGCAAAGATAGTTGGTCTTGATTTGTTTCCTGGATTCTTAGTCATTTGGGACAAATGTATGTGACTCTAATGATTCTAACTGTGTGGAAACTTTTTGCCTTCTGGTTCCATTTTTATTAAGCACCAACAGGAAATATGGGAGACAACCACATCTTAAAAATAAATTGCACCATGGCATGGGAAAGTTCTGTGACAGCATGACATGGAGTTTTATTTGGATAGCGTGTCTCGCACTGACACCATTTCATTTCTTTGCAAAGCTGGAGGGTAAGGAACTGCTGCAGCTTCCTCCTGGAATACAAATATTTGTTAAGTTTTGGTTGCACTAATGAGTTCATATAGACCTATTACAATATGTTAAGATTTGTTCATACTTTGCTAAACCAGAATTTCTGATTAACCTTGCAATTCTGATTGTATTCTGATACATTTCTCCTAGGCAAAATTTGTAATTAAAAGATTTATCAGGTATACTCTTGTTCAGCACCGATTAATTCTTGCCCATTGGGACAGGAGAATGCATATTGCTCAGGAAAGATGATCTCTAATACTATGTGTCTTTTCTTTCTTCTCTTGCTATTCTCAAGTAAATAAATCATGTATATGAACTGCTAAAATTTTGGATTAGTGCTGGAAAGTAATGCATGACTGCGAGGTACGTAATACTCATGGTAATACACGAGTATCCACCAAATAGGGTCAAATACAAACTAACTCTGTCTACAGTTTTATTGATGAACTGTACTTTGGGAAAATATACACACATAAATTTATCTTTGAGTTCTTCAGATTAGGAATTCTAGAATTCTAGAATTTAAAGATCATTGTTATTATGAGCTTATAATTTGTTCTTCTCTTGGCTTAGTGGATGTGTGAGCAGTTCAAGAACAATGGTTTAAAAACCACTGGTGTAACATCATGAACCCAGCCATTAACTGGTTAATTTTATAGCACCCAGGCAGTAAATCAACTATGGATCCTTCCAGTGTTCACACACAGCTGGTGGACAATTAGTCTACCTGAAACCCCATGGACATCCTGTGAGGGGCACAAATGATGACCCATAATGATGCAAGTGTATTACTGCTATATTTTTGTGTAAATGCCATTGTACATGTGTCATTTTGGCATCATTCAACTGTGCAGTGGGGCCCAACCTTCTTGTGCCAATTCTATTTTTGCAGTTCAGCCAGGGTCCATTCTAGTGTTTCTCTTTGGATCAGCCAAATAGATTTAAGGAGGAAGAACAGCCATAGTTTATTTGTCTGCCTTCAGGTTATCTTTATCTTAAACCCAATGGGGGGAAAGAATCTGGGATAGAAGAACTGCTGCTGACACATAAGAGTTCACAATTAGTAGTCTTCCCCAACATGCAAACCATCCAGAAGCTGCCTTCAATTTCTACAATTCCATAGGAATCAGTATCCTGACAGCTTTGGGAATGGAGATCCATATTCCTGGAGGCCATTCAGGAAACTTTGTAATGTAGGGAAGGAACATTTCCTGACATCATCATCATCATCATCATCATCATCATCATAGTACATATACCCCTCTCCACAAAGAGGGAAAAGGTAGGAGAGGAAACTATCTTTTTTTTAATTAAATTTTTATTCAATAACACAAAACTAGACATACATCACACATAACACATATATTCACAAATCAGTTTCCTGACAGTTTCGTGGTGATCTCAATCTACTTTCTCATTTCCACCCCACATTACCATTAACACTATTTTTTCCCTTAATGTCCCCTTAATGTCCAATTCTATATTATAAGTAATTTTTTTTGCCCATTTTATAGTAAAAACCTTGGATCTTTGTGGGTATCTGATAAAGTTGATCCTGAAACTAGCCCTGACGAGGGGTGGGTTCTAACTTACCTCGCCGCCGGTTCGCTTCCTCCCGCGCCGTGTGGCTGTGCCTCATGGCCACGTGCATGCTTTGCTCATGCACGCATACGAAGTGAAAAAACATTACAAAAAATTCCCCTCCAAAAGGCCGAAAACAAGATGGCAATTCATGCACAGTGCCTGAAACGTGGTTTCTGTGCATGCGCAGAAGAAAAAAAAACCGAAAAAAAAAAGATGGTGGTGGCCACGGACCAGTTCTGTGATGTCACCATTGACTTACTACCTACCCTATAGAACCGTTACGAACTTGTAGGAACCCACCTCTGGCCCTGAGTTAGCATCTCCCAAATAGTAGATGTAGTATTTGCACAGTGCTTGTGTATAGTTTCAACAAAAATTTAAGTCTTATAATAATAGTATAGGAAGAACACAAGTGTCTACATATGGAGATTTTTACACAGAAGCTAGGAATGTCCAGGAAAACACCTTACTCCAGGCTTAACCATTGTCCATGAGAGTCAATAACTGTACATATATATATTATTTTCAGGACCATGAATCCTGCTTTACTTCCCTCCCACACCCTTCCTTAAAATGTGTTGCATTTTAAAGCAAATCATCTGGAGTTTTATTGAAGACACACATCTAATACTTCCTTGGAATTCTTATCTGCTATATGAAGAAAACAGCTGCTGATTCAGTGCTTCAGGTTCTATATATCATCCATGTGCTAAACTTAGTAATTTCAATGCTGTGGGGAATGTATATTGTTTAGGTAGGCAGTAGGACATGAATTTGCTATGACACAGATGTTAAAAGGAAGTGAAAACTACCCCAAATTTTGAATCATTTCACTCCTACAGAGTCAGTATGAATTTATAGAATGGAAGAGACTTTCTTATCATTCTTGGAAAAGGAGACAAGACATTCCTTGCATACTAATAAATTGATTTCAGCATTATACCTTTTCAGCCTAAAGTATTTTGAAAAAGGCAGAATTCATTTTCTTCACTTTCCTGGTACCATCAGGCTTAGCTTCTTTAGATATATTCCTTTGTGTTATTTTAGAGGTATGATGCAAATAGCTTTTCTGCAGAGGAAATTGGGCGAGCCAGACGTCAGAAGGAAGTAACATGTACTGTACAAAGCATTTCTCTTTCCCCTGTCCTCTTTCTCCTTTTTACTGCATATTAGTTTCAAAAAGCTAAAGATAATTGGAGACAGTTTGGAGTGGTTGTTAAAGGTACCACGCTAGAAATTGGGAAATAGAGTTCTAGCTCTACCTTAGGAATGAAGTCAGCTTGGAAACTTTGGGCCATTTACACTTTCACAGTCCTAGGACAACAGCATGCACAAGCCATGTTCATAAATTTTGCCAACAAGATTGCAGTTGACTTGTTCTGTATTGTCAGTCACTAGCAGTCCAAACTGACTTGAAGGAACAAGGAGGAGAAATAGACCTCTTTAAAACTTAGATGGAATGCCATAAGGATATCCCTGGGCTTCTTGATAATGAAACATTGCATTCTTGAGTTATTTATTTCTCCTCTTCAATTTATATGACTGCCCACTTAACTGATTCAATTCCATGTGGCTTTTTACTCTCCTACTTAAGTCTGCCTTGGCTACAATACCATAACTACTAAATAATTTAAATTATAGGCAATTGTATAAGTTTTCACTTGACTGAACATGCTGTCATTTATTTTGTCAGCCTCTGGATGCAATAAGTTACACAATCTGTTATGCAGAAAACACAGGAGGGATAAAATGTTCACTATTTGCTCTAGAAGATTAGAGAAGCAAGATTAAGGAGATTATATATCCAAATGCAGAAACCTTACATTTCATGTTGCATTACTATGGTTTTATGGTTACTTATTTCTGAAAAACACACACTATGTTATAGTTAAGATAGCACTTTAGAAAGAACCTTGGGTCTCCTGGTTTAAGACATTTGTCTGCATTGCAGAATGGGCATTTTATCCAGAGTTGATCAACTGCAATTGTCCCTTGCTTTTTGTTTATGCCACTTTATCTAAAAAGTAGGGGTTAATTTCGCAAAGTCCTCCTTTCAGATCCAAAGTACACTCACTCCTCTTGATCTCAATAATCACAATGTGATGTTGCCAAGGCTGGAAAGATTGATTCATCACACGGCCTGAAGTTGTGCATTGCACTTAGTCATCTTATGAACATTTTGGTTTTATCTTAGATATTGTGCACACTTTATCATTTTGTTTTGTAGCCCATGTTTTGTGGCTTAGCAGGATATGCACTCTGCTGCTGTGTCTTATTTAACAAAGCATGAGGTATGGTTAGCCAGTTGAAAAAAATCATTGTTCTGCATGACATAGGAACTGAATTTCCTGTACATCACTATACTGATTTCTAGATATTATTCCTGCCTTCAAAGGTCTGTACTGTCAATCACGCTCTGCATAGTTGCTGTGAGAAGAACTTAGACTTTCCAACTTACAATGATCATCTGCACACTTATTGACTGCATTACATATCATTAAGTTGAAGCTGCCCTTAGTCACTAACATCAATGGCAAAAGGCTGATGTACTAATTTGGTCTGGTATGAGCAGCTGTTCACAGTTAATATGTATGATATAAACTGCACGCACAAGAGTCTAGAGCCACTGTTGCAAGCGGTGCAGCATTTTGGATCTTGTTCAGAATATTCATGCTATCAACACTTGCTCATTTGGTCTTCTGAGGCTTCAAAAATGGGCTTGAGGGAACAGTTGAACCAGTCTGTCTGTGCTGTCCATGACATACTTTCTGCCTATATTATGAGTTGGTAAGGAGGAACCATTGCAGTCTTTAAACTCCTTGTCTCATTGTTATGGGACATGGCACTTCTTTTTCCATTTTGAGGAGGCATTTTGTTTGCCCTCAGGGAAAGAAATTTTGTTGGGCTACAAATTTTCTCTCCCTGTTCTACAGAATGCATCATTCTTAAAACCACCCCTTGCCCTAAATAAGTGTGCTGTTGCAGAATAAAATCCCTGAACCAACTTGCCAAAGTTGGCAAGAAGAAGGGGAAGTACCTTAGAAAAAAGTTGATAATTACTTGGCCGGACTGAACTTCTCTGGTCAGTGCAAATGAAGGGAGGAAAAGTAGTAGAAAAGTGGTACATCACTTCCTTCTTTTATTCATACATATAATATTTCCCTAGAGAATCACATTCAGTATGTGTATGAGAAGAGATGATGTGGGATGGGTTAGAATTGAAAGGAGATGCAACATCGTACATAGAATATTCATCGCTGAGATGCTGGATAGACAGGACTGGCAGATGAGAAGTCAAAGGTGCATATTGTTGCCTTATCTACGTCAATCAGAGGCCTCTTTAGGACTCTCTCAGATAGAAATTGATGCTTTGCACATAATATCACTTACTTCCCTTAGGGATGCTGTTCAGTATGAAGGCCAGATGGTGTCAATTTAAAGTCTTTCAGGACCAATTCATGCAGTCCTAGGCTTTTGATTACAATTGAGCCTGGAATTTTAGTCTTAAGTCATTGTTGTCATTAACTGAGGTGTTCATATCATTGCCTTGCTCAATGACCACAATCCAAGCTTCCTTCTTTGTGGTCGTGCCTCATGGGGTGTGGAAGGTCCTGGGGACCCCATTGCCCAACAGACTGATTGGGGGTAGATTGTAAGGGTGACATGGAAATATAATTTTATGTCATTTTATTCTATTTTATGCATTTATGCATTAAATTATATTGTATCTTATCCTATAACTATTGTATTTTACCCTAGTCTTATTTTAAACTCTTTGCATAGGATTTTATTGGTGATATGTGTTTGAACCTTGTGCTTTGTATGGCCTATAGGCTAATCAATAAAGCTATTGTATCACTCAACAGAATATAGAAAACTGCTGCAGGCTGGGAGGCATTGAACTGGTTGAGCCCACCAGTGCATGGACACTCTCTCCACCCCACCACATGATTTGGAGAAGGACCTTTCCAAACCATCATGAAAATAATGGCACTCACTAGCATTTTCTCCTCCAGAGAGGATATAGCTGGCATTCTGAAAGACTATGAGTTTCGGCGTTCTGAAATGCTGAGGCTCAGAGCCCTTCCAAATGTTGGTTTTGCTAGCATTTTAACCAGATTTGAGGCCCATTTCCCCAATGTGCAGGAGGATTTCCCTTCCCTACACAGAAAGGAGGGGAAATGGACTCAAAACCTCTGTCTCCTCCAGAGAAAATTGCAAATGGTGATCACATAATCGCTGATTGCAAACTGGCAGCCAGTTGTAAATTTGAATAAGCACCCAAAATGTGGTCATGTGACCAGGATAGGGTGGCACGACATTTTACCTGGAAGTGATTTATGGGATATAAAGCACCTGCTTCTTGGTCGTCTACTAATAGTTGTTAAACCACCAGTCATAAGTTGAGGACTCTCTGTGCTTAAAAAGTCTTCTACTACCCAGCATTTGTCAAACAACCAGTTGTAAGTTGAGAACTGCCTGTACTTAAAAAAGTCTTCCAGTGTCTGACATTTGTCTCCTTTCTTGGGGCCTTCTAGGGCTGCTTCCTCTGTTGCAATGCAGGGATAACCTTAGCTTCCTCTATTCTGATGCAGTGCAGGAGTTAAAATCTGTATTTTCTGAGACACCTAGTTAGGCCAGCCACATGCCAGGCAAACTCACTTCCTACTGTCATATTCCATATATTTCTTATTTGTTTATTAGTCCAAGGAAGGTATTGTATGTTCTAGCAATGGGACATTGGCATAATGGAAAGAAAGGAAGGAAACAGATGATTTGAACTCATGACCTTCTGTACCATATCCCACAGAATGTAGTGTGAAGTTAGTAGGTATATGGTATCAGGTAAATGTTTTCTCCTTTCCTCTGACATCATCCTCCCAAAGTATTTTACAAATACACATATGCTTCCATGTTGGGTCAACACTATTTGCTCTGCTGGTTTCTATACTCTGTTCTAAACAGTAACAATCCAATGTCAGCATTTTTGAAGAGATAACAGATGTTTCCACCCAAAACATTGCCAAAGTTATTATTATTTCCTTCTCTTTCTATGTTTTCAATTGTTGCAGTGACAAGCTCTGGTTTCACACTTTCTTGGATCTAGTATTTGCTGCTTCTCTGTTAACTCTTTTTGAATGGGCCATGATGGCATTTCAGTTTTCTTTAAATGAGTGTCTCCCAAATGGTTTATAATATGAGGAGGGAACCAGAAAAGGGAACTTTGCTCTGCCTTTTATTGTTTTGAACCACTTCTCTTGCTCATCCTCTGGTAGCCCAATCATCATTGAAGGGTATGGCAATATGGAAGGATAGTAAAAAGTGATGAGAATTTTAACTACTCTAAGAACAATTCCAATATTCTCTAAGAACAGACCAGAAGTTCTGATCTTCAGCATTTCTAGGGTTGACAAGCTTAAATGACTCATCCTTGAATTGGTAGAAAATGTATTGGTATCACATCCAGTCCCTGTTCCTGATCCATACACTGCAATTGCTGCCCTAGATTTGGCTTGTTGCAGATCCATGGTGTCTGGATTCCATGTGTCCAAGATGTGCAAAGCAACTGGTGAAAACCTTCATCTTTGCTGCCCTCCCACTTTGTGAATGCCACTAGAAGACATCAAACCATCTGTTGAACATGACCACAGTCTGGAGATGGGTCTTAAGGGTGTTGGGGGGGGTGTTGAGCTTTGGCATGGATCCTGACCCATGTTCCTGTGCTTTACTGCATGTTATAAAGCAGGAGAGAAAATGTTTGTTGCCTATTCTCAAGTTCAGTGAGCTGCTATTAAGAAGTCCTGGAGTCAGGAAGTGATAGGTTTTGATGCTCACCTGCTCAGGTGTAATGCTCTGAGGAGGGCAAGAGCTGTTCTCTTTCTAAACTCATTCAGCTTTCTTCAGTGGGTTGTGCAATGAAGTATTTTGAACTTGGGTCAGATGCAAGTGATCGGTGGTCTTTAGAGCTGTCTTAGTCAACTTTGTCAGGTCTCTCCTTGACAAACCAAAATAATTTCATTCATAATTTAAAATTCTGAAATCTCAAAGGAGGAGATGTTTGCTTTACCTTTTTAAAGGGGTTTATTTTAATAACGAGTCATTAATACGACTTGACAAAATGATAGCAGGCTTGAGTGTCCAAGAAAACATTTACACAATCCTTGAGTGGTCTTTACAAAAAACTTGCACAATGTACCTGCCTAGCAAATGAGAGTGGTTTGAAATTGGAAAGGAGTGTTGTCTGTGGCCATGGTCAGTTTGAAGGTTGTTTTCTTTTTCTTCCAACTTTATTGCTTTTTTTAAAAAAATAGCAAGATTACAAAAGATTAACAGAGCACAAAAATTCAAAAGTAAACAATGAAGAAAATAATGAAATTCTAAGATTAAAAAAACCACCCAATCCTGGACAAGTTGAGTTGGGAGTTTATAACTTGTTCTTTTAAATCAATTTTTCTAGCCCTTTTGGTGTCCTTGGATGCATGAGATAAAGGATTTAAAGAATAGACAAATTTATGCAAGCCTTGAACTCGGGCACTGAGATTTGGCTTCCCTTCAACTTTCTTATATGTGCTTTTGGGACTTGCAGAATTCTATTGGATATTTGGGGGTGGAAAATCTTGATCAAGGACGAGGAAGAACTTGCAATTGATTGTATGTTTATAAGATAAAAAGGTTAGCAGTCTAAAAGCATCGACAACAAATTCTGTAAATTTCTTCTGTGTAGAAACATGCTAGTGCTGTGCAATTTAGGGGTGGAGAGAGTCATTTTCTCCACCACTAATAATGTGCTGGAAGAATCGCTGGAAAACACAGTTCTCTTTCCATGTAGCCTCTGGCTTAACTGTAAGTATAAATTTCTCATTGCTGCACAAACAAGCAGCCTTCCCCTTCCCTTTCTTAGAAGGGAAGCACAGGAGGAAGAAACTCATTCTGGAAATCCTTAAAATGGGAGGCAGGAAGAGGTGGGCCTTCTTAGGAAGCACTACACAACTTTGCTCATCGCATTTCCTCTGAAGCAAGAATGAGGCAATTAACCTGTGACTTTTTGAGGTCATCTAAAGCACCATTACATGCTTTTGTAATGCCATTACATGGCATTACGGGGACTTCAAGGGCAAGTACCTCTTGCATCTGGAAAGGATCATGAACAAATCTATCTATCTATCTATCTATCTATCTATCTATCTATCTATCTATCTATCTATCTATCTATCTAGGTATCTATCTATCTATCTATCTATCTATCTATGTATCGTAATACTTATTAAGGCTCATTGGGAG